>JASAMY010002729.1:0-12920 GCA_030248085.1 Paralinhomoeus sp. GSCO2_6 | reverse complement strand
CGAATGGACCGGCCGGCGCGTGCGTGCGTGCGTGCGTGCGTGCGTGCGTGCGTGCGTGCGTGCGAGCGTGTCTGATTGCGCACCAGGGACTGTCTGCCTCGTTCGCCCATATGAAAGCTGACGGAGCGATTCTTGGCGAATTCCTCCGCTTGCAGACGCTGCTTGGCGTCCTTCTGCTGCTGAGCCGACTTCAAGGGATTGTACTCCTTGCGCCGCAGCCACGCTGCCATCTCTGCAACAGAACTGCAATTGAATTGGGCGAGACAAACATGCTCATGGCAATCAATCTGGATGGATGTGCACGTATCTTCTTTGTAGAAGGGAGGGGCTTAGGGAGACTATATTTAGTAGGCTATTGAAGCAAACTACACTGTTAAAAACGTGTTGCTTCGGATTTTTCTGGGGTGGGCGGACTCTTAGTTTCAATCTGGCTGTCATGTCAGACCGAGACTGGTTGTAGGGGGGGGGGGGACGCCTCGCAGACGAAGGCACGCGGTCGCGAACCAACCAGGGTTGTTCTTCTTTGCACTGGACTGGGGCGCTGGCGGCCTGGGCGGCATCGTGAGCGGGGGCGCGGCGAAAGGCGCTCGCCTCCTGTGCGTCGGCGTCGACGACAGCGACGACGACGCGGGCGTCGCCGCTCTCATACTGAACCTGCCGCCGTCGGAGCGTCTGAAACCGCGTCGCAGCGAACTCAGATTCCGTCTCTCGGTGCAGCTGAGCGCTTGAACCACCTGAACGTCCGGTTGTTGACGACGGGAGGCACTTCGGTCTTTCGCTCGGTGACGGTGTGCTGGCCGTGCTTGCACGTGTAGTGGTACGTGGTCTGCTCCTTGCTCTTCGCTTTGACCGCCGCCTTTTCTGCAGGCGCGCTTCCTGTGGAAGTCTCAGACGCTCCAGCGTCGGACTTGTTGTTGTCTGCGGTGATCTTCAGAAGCTGCTCCAGCAGGTCCTTATGCGACATGGTGGCCTTTTCAGACGCTGCGGCACCCGTCGCCTTCTCCAAGGAACCTTCTCTGGGAGTGGGAGACGCAGTTCCGCTACTGGAGTCGGGCCTAAGCATCGTTGAAGTGAAGTGCACACACTCACGCACGCATGAACCCAGTTCCACACTCACTTGTTCTCCTCCTCGGCCACCTCTCTGAGGCCGAGCGCCACGTCGAGCTGTCTGGAGTCGTGCTCCTCCTTGCTCTCGCTCAGCTGAGATTCCGCGTCAGTATGACCCGCTAAAGCTCGCGATCACGTTGCGTCATCGATCACGTGCACGGCCCGCTGGCTCACTCACACTCGATCACGTAGGTGCCAGCCTCGCTGACGGTGTCGTGCTCCTTGCGCGGAGGCTGGATTCTAGGGAGGCTCTCGAGATTGGGCGCCGAGTGGTCGCCGCCGTGGCCTTGGAGCATCTTGCTGAGCAGGTACTCCTTGGTCTCCGTCGAGCCACCAGTCCGAGCCAACACCGACGCGGCGGACGGAGCGACGGGCGCCGACCGCCGGACCATCCTCCGGCTCGACAGCGCCGGAGGGCCGCGTCTCGTCTTGGCGAAGCTCGCCGAATTGTTGGGCGTGTCCTTGTCGAACTGCACCGTGAACGCCATGGCGGGCTGCTCGGAGCGCTGTCCTGGAAAGTGTAGGCAACGAGAATAGAATGTACAATGTACCTATGGAATTCGCGAGAACAACGCACGTGTAATGGACGAGGAGGTCTCTGGGGACGCGGACCTGGCCGTGGCTCCAAATGGAATGTCCATTCGGATGGCTTCCTTCTTGGTGAAGGCGGCGCTGCGACCGAAGAACGACTGCGACTGCTGCGGAGGCGACGGAGGCCGACGCGTCGTTTCGCTGTCCGAAGCCGAGTCTTCCCGCCTTGCAGCCACAACTGACGACTGGACAGCTAAACTTGTAAAAAAACGTCAGAAACTGCTTGCACTGGACAAGCTCTTGTCGTACCAGGCTCGGACTGGACAGGGTCCTGAGCTGCTGCAGCACTCTCATCGCCGAGCCAAGCTGGACGGTGACCATATAGCGGCGTCCTACCACGCTCTTTCTCGGCTTCTGAAACTAAGGCTATTGGTTAGATAATTGCGTCCAAGAGACACATCGCTCACTCAGTGCAGGAAGCTCATGAAGTGCTGACTCCGACGCCTTGTCAGGCTCGCTCTCCGATCTGGTGGGTGGAACACGATCGGGTTCCACCGGCACCGCTCCCGGGACCGAGGGGTCCGCTGGTGCTTGCGTCACGGAGTCCGCACCGCTGGTCGTCGACGATGGCCTGCTAGTGCTGCCCAGCAAGGGAGCTGGATTCGTAGAGCCGGCGTACTGGAGCTGCGGTGAGTTCTGCAGACACTGGGGACAGCCCACGAGTCCGGGGTGGTACTGGAGCGGCTGGAGGGGCACGCCATGCTGGTGGCACTGGTGGCCCAGGTTCACGGGCAGGAAGTGACCAGGGTAGTAGAAGCCGCCCGTCGGCACGATCATCGGCTGGTAGATCACCGTGGTCGCGGCTGCTGCTGCACCCTGCAGGCTCGATGAAGGTTGAGGCGGCTGGTGGCCGTAGAAGAACGGGTAGGCACCGCTCGTGATCGGTTGGGCGGGAAGACCACCCGGTGGCGCTGGAGCAGCGGGAAGGAACGAGCTGTCGGCCGACTGAGTCACCGAGGGCGACTCGCTCGCAGGCAGGTCCGGGCCCTGCTGAACTGACACTGACTCATGGAGCGCACTCTCTCAACAAGACCAGTGAAGCATGGCTACACTTGTGTGACAATTGGCGAGGCAATAAACACGTCTGAGTCGCGCGCGCGCGACGAATAAATTATACATTGAGTTGACTAATCCTGAGCAACTGTATGAACGTACACATTGAGTTGACTAATCCTGAGCACTGTATGAACGCAATGACAGCTGTGCAGAATAATACGGACGGTCACGGTAGCGACTTGAAGTGGCCTCTTTTCAGTCGACTAATTGCGGAAGCACTCTTTCTAAGAGCCAGATTTTACACGCGAGCTATACTTCGCAAAAGGGTCTCTCTAACGCCGATACCATAAATTATCATGTAGCCAACACTGGAATGCAAAAATAAATGTATTAAACCGAAATTGTACAAACCTGCAGGTCATCGGATTGAACCCGCCTCTTCCTGGCCTCCCCAGAGGTTGACTCTCTGTTTAGCGAGTCCTCGGAGTTCATCCTCACGAGCCTATACACGGACGAGTCTAAAAGAAGAAAAATGAGTCATATCCAGTAGGTTTTTTGCCAATCAACAATTTTCCTGTTACCTAGGCCTAGCGTGAGAGAGTCGCCGGCTTCCAGGGGCGCCGGCTGGTCCGGGCGGAGCTGCTCGCCGTTGAGCCACGTCTGTCGGCAAGAAGGGGGACGTGGTTAGGCCGTGGAATTAGCAGCGCCGCGGCGAAACAACCCAATGATTTCCTTCGCCATACGCACACACACGCTCACAACACGCACACACGCGCGCGCGTCGTCCATCGGAAAGCGAGTCAGTGCGTGCGCGTTCGCGCGTGCGTCCTCCGCTCAGCCGCTCCTCGCTACTGCTCTGCTGCCGCTACTATCGACGACGAGCAGTGTCGACGACGCAGCGCCCACAGACAGACAGACAAGAGAAGAGAGCGACCAAATACGAATGCGAGACAGTGTCAGCCCTGTCGGCTGGGCGACGGCGCCGACGGACGGGCGGACAAACGCACGGACACAGACTGGCAGAGGTGCTCAGAAATCGTCCCCGCAGCCCAACTCACCCCGTTGGAGCTGCGCAGGTCGACAACGCAGAATCGTCTCGTGGCGAAGTCGAAGTCGATTTTGGCGTGTCGCCGCTCCACGCTCGCCGACTAAAAGGGCGAATATTTTCTGGCAAAGTGACGATGACCGATTACCCTCCCCCTCCCACACCGTCACTCAACGCTCTCGCTCTCCCCCACCAACCAACCCAAGTGAAACCATCCGTCTAGAACTAGGCCATAGTTACTAGGGTAGAGAACATCTGGGACAGCGAGGCGCAGTGTTTGCATTGCGCGAACGGCGGGACCGTGCTGTGAGTCAGACCAGACACTCTGGGTGGATAATCCACAATTCGCAACTAAGTCCATCTCTGCAGACAGGTGCCTAGCCTTTAGAAAAATAGGGTCGGGGAAGGCAAGCAGCTCAGATGTGCTGAACGGAGCAGTTTACTCTGGGATTTTAACGCGGTTTCAAGTAAGACCGCGCAAAGTTTGTACTCCCGCGGTCGCCTCCTCACCAATAGGACGACGTCGCAGTATTGGCGGCCCAGAGTGAGCGGCTTGAACCTCGACAGATTGTGCTCCTTGCCGGTATTCTCCTGCACCAGGCACCACTGGGTCGACGTCATCGTCAGCCGCGTTCTCCTCCCTCTAAGATGCTTCCAAAGGCGCCTAGCAGCCTGCCGCCGTAACCTCAGTCCATTCCGCTGTCTCCTCAGCCGTCTGTCTGAGCACAAAGCAACTGTTGCTCTCTTGGCGGCTGGTGCTCTAGCCGGGAGACGCGCGTAAACAAATCTCGGAGTACAGCAGCGCAGCGCCCACTACCGAGTCCCTTCTCGAAATCGCCCACTCCACCCGGTGCCCTGCCCAGCTAATCTGAGGGCCGATTAATGGGGATTTTATGGTGTGGCCGGCGCGGACGCACGTTCATCGGTGTTCTGAAGCGGGGGTTAGAGAGAGACACACGCCGACGCATGCCGACGCAGTTCGAGCACTTTATCTCGTGTCGGCGGCGTCGGCGTCGGAGAAAGGTGGAGCTGTTTGCAGATAGCGGCGCCGCGCCGAAGCGCCACTTTTTTCGCGGCTGCTCGCCCCGTCGGGCAAAAATCCGCGCCGACGCGGCAAATCAGCAGACTGGCTGCGAGACTAGGAAATGCCAATCATACACTACAGGCTTATCGTCCAGTGAATGAATTGCTTTCTACACGACAACTTCGGAAATGAGTGGTTTGGGTTGTGATGTGATTTCATTCGCATTCAGGCAGGCACATGCAAAGTAAAGTAGATAATGCTGCGTTCCAGAGTCCACCCACCCATCGAATTGATTAGCTGAAGAAAAGTAGCTGAAATCGTCTTTTGTAGATGTACAGCACTGTCAGCTGGCTATACACGTGCTTCTACACACATACGTGCCCTACGTACAGTCGCCGTCGCCTGCCTGTCTACCCGTGGTTGGCGTTTTGCGTTCGATTTCAAACCATAGAGACGCATATACTCCCGTGGCGAACACTGGTATAGGTGCGCGCGGTGTCGAGACGTATATTAGAAGAGGCGAGACTGCACTGTTGCGAAAACTGGCAAAACGCGCCGTCCAACGTGGTTAGTTGTGTGTCGAAAGCCAACGAAAACAGCGCGACGCGCCACACACGCACGAGCACGACTGAATTCGAAATCCACACCGGCTGTAGCGCTTGAAGCATAGAAACTCGTGCGGTGGAGCCCGCTATCACGCGCCCATAATGCGAGACTAGCAAGTTTCACTGCCTCGGAAGCGTGGCGGCTCGTTTTCCCCCAACAACGCTGTACCGGGGAGTCGGGGTGTAGGAAGTTATATTACGGGACAGAAGAAGGATCACAACGACGCCGCCGCCTCCGTTCAGTTCCGTTCTGTTGTGTGTCGCGAAGAATTAGAGTCTTGCGAGACTGCTGTTGGCCGACTTGGGGGTAGTGTCCATGGGCGTGTCCAGCGAGAGGCCGCCCGCGGGCGTGAACAGCTGCGTGACGTTCGCCGTACTGATGGGCGTTAAACCGGTCTTGCGGCTCAGCAGTCCACCGCCCATGCCGTCGAAGCAGGGCAGTCCCCCCGCGCCCACGGGCGTCAGGCTGGAGGGCGTGGAGATGCTCACGCCGGCCGGCAGGCCTGAATGGAGCGGACAACGCTGCATTTATACGGTCCCTTGCGCTGCGCTGCGCTGCGCATTTCGCAACATCGCGTCATTCCGAGAGTAGGCCGCGCGCGTGCCCCCTCGGTGTTGTTGCCTGCGCTGCGCTTGCGCAAACAACACACTCTGCGGGCAGAGCGGGGGGAGGACAACGCCTACGCACTGCGCGCCAGAGAAGAACGAACTTTCAGCGCAGCAGGCAGGCGGGGGGCGTAGGCGGAAAGGGGGACATCGGAACAAACAAACCGGCGCAAAAAAGCAACAAACAACGGCTCACCGGAAGAGCCGCCGGCGCTGGTACCGCCGCCGCCGCCGAAGGAGAGCGTGTCGGGTCGCTTGAGATCGAGCGCGGTTGTCGAGGTGGCTGGACCGGCGGTGACGACTGCCGTCAGGGTGGGGTCGGAGCCCAGCTCGTCCGACACCAACACCTCCTTCTTGGTCTCCTGCGCCAGGAGGGCGGCGCCCGACTGGACGCGACGCCCACTCGGCAGCGTCGTCGCCGAGCTGTTGGCCATGTGGCAGTGGTGGTTGCGCAGCGCGAACTCCAGCTGGACCTTCTGCTCGCGCAGACGGTCAATCTCGGTCTGCTTGCGGTCGTTCTCCTGCGTCAGCTGCTCCACTTGCTGCAGAAATGGAGCGATGAGAGACCCACCGACACGCGAGCACGCACGCACGCACGAACTGACGTTGGAGAGCGCGTTCATGAGGTCGAGTCGGCGCTGCCGGCATCGCGCGGCGGCCTCCTTGTTGCGCTGCCGCCTCTTGACCTTCTTCTGGTACTCGTTGGGATCGAGCTGAAGAGACGCACCCATCGGTACCATTCGGCAAGGAGCCGAAATCCGCAAACACTACGCACCTGCATGAGTTCTTCTGAGTCTCTCGCTCGTCTGCCGCCCAACGTCCTCTTCCTGGCGACTCCCTGAGGCGAGGCGCTGTTGGGAAAGGCGCCGACGCGGTAGACGGTGTTGTTGGGCGTTTGACTGGGCATAGGGTACGCTGAGTCCTCGGCTGTGCCACTCGTCGTGTAGGAGCTGGCCGTCTTCAGTGGAGCCAAGTTCGACAGCCAATCGGAACTCGGAGAGGTCTGAAGAAAGGATCTGATGAGCAAAAAAATGTAGTGCAACAATAAAAAATGCGCTGCAGCGTGACAGGTGTACATATGCGATATGCACATACGGTACTGTACTGTACACTGCCCGTGCGACGCGACAGTACATCTTGAAAGCTCTGCGCGCCCATGAACGTCGAGAGGTCAAGGGCCTGCTGGAAGATGGCGCCGTACGTCCCTTGCTGGAAGGCGGGGTCGGGAGGGAATTCGCTCTGTGGAGTGCTGTCGGCGGAGCTGGACCCGTAACCCTGGTCGTCAAGCTCCAGCGGCTGATTCAGCACCATGGCCCGACCGTTGTTGCTGCTGTGGACCGCGGCAGCTCTGTAGCTGACGACCTGGGAGCTGGGAAAGAAACCGGTTGGCCAGCAGCTGGTCATGACGCGCTTATGCAGTAGTCGGCTACGAAGGCCAGTGCGCGAGCACTTCTCAGCTGGGGCACAATCAATCGGCGAAATGATTGCCCGAGTCGGCTGTCACTGGGGAGGGATAGGCGAGCCGGCCGGCCGTCTGGCCAAATCACTGGCACTGTTCTGGCTTATTCAGCAGGCCCCTTGCAACTGCGGCCCATTGTCGGGTCCGGGGGTTTTGCGATGATTCCTTGAGAAAAAGCCGCGCCGACTAGACGCTACAATGGGGCGCGCCAGCAGCGGGGGGGTGCTGGGGAGGGGAGAGAGGGGGTGGGGTTGGTGTGGGGGGGGGTGGTGGGGGGAGGGGGGGGGGGGGTGGGGGGGGGGGGGGGGGGGGGGGGGGGGGGGGTGGGGGGGGTTGGGTGTGGTGGTGGGGGTGGTGTGGTGTGTGTTGTTGGTTGGTGGTGGTGTGTTGTTGTTGGTGTGGTGGGTGGGTGTGGTTGGGTGGGGGTGTGTGTTGGTTTTTTTTGGTGGTGTTTGTTGTTGTTGGTGTTTTTTTGTTGTTGGGGTTTTTTTTGTTGGTGGTGGTGTGGGGTTGTGTGGGGGGTTGTTTTGTGGTGTTTTTTGTTTTTTGTTTTGTGTTTTTTTTTTTTTTTTTTGTTGTTTGTTGTTTTTTGTTGTGTGTGTGTCTCTGTTTTTATTTTGTGCGCTTTTGAATATATTTGGTTTTTTTATGTTTTTTTTATGGGTTTTTGTTTTATGGGTTTTTTTTTTCTTATTTTTTTTGCTATTGGGCGTTGTATGGGAGGAGCGCGGTGTTTTTTTGTTTGTTGTTTTTTTTTTTTTTTTTTTCTTCTTTTTTTTGTTTTATGCACGGAGCGGCAGCACGCGCGCATATATTAGCAAGTTTTTCCTCGGTCCGCAGCGACGGACGGCGCCGTTGTACCTTGCTCGCTGCGGCGGCCACTCCGAGAGCCGAGGGCGAGGAGACAATGGCCGTGCCACGGCCCGTGCCAACCTCGAAGCGAAGCGAATCGCTTTTTCCTCTCCCCCTCTCGCGAGCGCGCGCTTTCGAACTTTCGTCGTCGTCGCCCTCTGTTGACAGACGCGATCCCTCTCTCTCGCCACCCTCCACAGAAAGGCGTGGGACGACTGCAAAAGCGCACCGCCGCGCCGCACACCGGATCTCCCAATGTACACACGCACGCGCGAGCGCAAGCGCGCACAGGAGACGGGAAGTGGCGGCGCCGCCGCTCGCGGGGGCGTGTTTTGCCAGCGAGCGAGCTAGTCGTCGTTAGCTTCGAGTCGAGAAAACAGATAAGGAGAAGGCAGGCGAAATAGCGGAAAGGGCGCCGGCGACGCCCAGCGCTGATGAAACTGTGCTGAATGAGAATCGCGGCGGCGGCGCGCGCCAAACGGCTGCGGGCGGGGGTAGAAGGGCCCCGCGGCGCCCCGACGACAAGGATTGGACCGGTTTTTTCACTTCACCCTCTAAGCCGTCCGCAGTGGCACGATTGGAATGAGATGGCCGACCGGCGAACGGGCGGAGGCGGCTGCTGCGCCGACGCAACAAACGAAACGAACACCACCACACTCGAGTCAGCAGCAGCCCACGCGTGTTGGTGTAAAGTCGGCAAGAGATTGATTGCTTGCGCGGCGGACGACAAGCAACCAACCTAACCCCCGCAGCGCCCTCACTCGAATTGAGAACGAGCAGCGAATTAAGGAACCGATGGAAGCACAACCGGGCCAATCTGCAAATCTTGTCTGAGCGGACGAAATGAAGTCGACTGACTGGCAGTCTGTCTCACAGACAGACGACGACCGCTGCGCTGCGGACAAAAAGTGTCCTTGGTGTCTTGAGAAACAGTGTCGTCTTCCAGTCTGGGCCTACCAGTGCCCGCCCACCTGCCGACGACGGCGGCACCTGCCACTGCTGTCTTTCGCTTGACCGCTACAACAACAGCTGGTTGCTGCAGGCGGACGGGTGAAAAACGCTCTCACGCGTCAGTGGGCAGGCAGGCAGGACAGCAGAGCCACGCCACGACATGATCAAAGAGAAACTGACAGCCAGTGGAGAATGCAAACAGACTGGAGACTGACTAGACAACGCAACATGGATGCGAAAATGAGCTAACTACACAAGTACAACCCAAGCCGTAGCGGCTGTTGGGAGAAATTTGAGAAGAGTCACAAGCCAAAGTTCATACTGATGGTTTGCAGTAATTGATAATGTAATGTTACAATTAGCAGGAGTCTGAAAAAGTTACCGTCTGTTACAATTGTTCGCTGTTGACTAGCACCAAGACAGGTATAGTACGGGGGGGGGGGGGGGGTTTTGTGTTTTTTGTGGGTTTTTGTTTTTTCTTTTGCTTTGTTTGTGTGTTTTTGGGTGGTGTTGTTGGTTTTTGTGTTTTGCTGTCTTTTTGTTTGTGTTTTTTCTTGTTTTTTTTTTTTGTTTTTGCCACAACAGCAGAACCGCATTGCAATACACAGAGTTACCACGCTATACGAGTACAATAGCAGCGAGCTTACAGTCATATTCGTGTTTTATCAAGTACAAGTGTTCTCAGAAAGTCACTCACCAATGAAAGACCGCTGGTGTCAACCGCTCTCCGTTGATAGAGAGCCTCTAATAGGACGCACAGTCACCACCGGAGCTGAGTCACAACTGTGGCTGGAGCGGCCAAGACCTCGCACTGCAATACCTTCCACAACTGACGGCCACGCGTAAACAACGCCACCTTTATACGCGCTACGCACTCAACACACAAATTCCCCTGTTTGGGCCTATGAGTCACGGGCCTAAGGCTGCGGATCACGCGACTCAGCGCTCATTGGTCGATCGAAAGATGACTCAGATCTGGGGGGCGTACAATTGGTCGATAGGAGGCAAAGCGACCAATCAACGACCAATGATGTCAACTAAAAAGGGTACCCTGCGCAAAATTACGGTACTGAATACATTTGAAGGTAGTGCTAGTCGTAAGAACGTAGAACGAACACATAACGAAGCAACAACTGTTGGGCACGCAAATAAATGAAGACACAAAGTGTAGCTGTGTTGATGCAATGACACGCTGCTCCATTCTTGGCATAAAAAGATGGTCATCGTCGCACTATAAAATAGCTATGTAAACATCGAAAACAACGAAACTACCGTAAACCGCATTATTAGCCCCCCTGGGGGCTAATTGTTTTATTCGAGCCATAGGAGGGGTGTAATTATAAGGGGGCTAAATAAAGGGCTAATAAACTGGAAAGAGCTTTGTTGGCGCGAACCCCGTGGAGGGAGGGACTGGAGGGGGTGTAATTATGGGGGACTAATCAACTCAAAGTGCTCTAGAGAGGTGGTGTAATTATCATAGGGTTTACGGTACTTAGAAAACAAGTTACAAATGGTATACTAGAGATGCACTTTGCGCCAGTTTACTTCTTTGGTGTAGTGACATTCACAAAACCAATGCAGTGCATGGGCTCACGTTTCATGTACCGTATGTGTCGACTCATTTAAACAGTACGCATGGGTATACACAGCGCCGCGTGCGCTTACGTCAGAACGAGGCGGACCCGTTTCTCGCGCATGCCTGACGTCAAACGTTACGCACAGACAGGCGACAGTGCGTTGAAGAAAGCAACCACGTGACTCTTCAACCAGAGTATATCGCGCCTGCGAGAGTGCCCGATTCGGCAAGGCGGGCGATAACACACACACAAATGATTTCCGGCATACCTGTCAGTGTCACCGGGTCTGGCTGGTTGAGTGGTGTGGGGGGGGGGTAGTAGCTGAAATGGTTCGATTGACGTAATACATATTGTCAAAGTATCTACTTTTGGTCAAAAATGTGTCAAAGTAAGGTCCAAAGAGTGTTAGGTATTTAGCTAATTCATGGTCCTATTTCACTGAAAAGTACTGAATAACACCAATATTTACTCACTTATATTGTTTTAGACATGGCCAAAAACCTTTAGAAAAATGGCGGGGGTGGCATATCTACCGGGCATACCTGTAACCATACCTGTAACTGGGGGGGGGGGGGGGGGTTCGGGGGGGGGGGGTTCCCTCCCCCACTTGCTTGCTTTGACCCTACCCACGCCCCCCCCCCCCCAGAAAATTTGAAACTGAAAATGGTAATGTGTTTTGTATGGTGCTTTTGGCAAAAATCGCCCAAAAAGTACCTATATTGGGTTATTTGCAGTGTATTTTGACTAAAAAGTGCCTATTTTGAGGATTTTTACAGTGTATTTTTGACTAAAAATCAACCAAAAAGTGCCTAGTTTTTCCTTCCCAGACCCCCCCCCCCTCCTCCAGGATTTTCCACCCCCCCACCACCCCCCCCCCCCCAGAAAGTGCCCGAACCCTCCCCCCAGGTCCAATTCCCGGTTACAGGTATGCCTGTAACTGGGGGGGGGGGTTGGGGGGTTTTGGGGCCCGCAGAATTTTCCCAGACTCCCCCAACCCTCCCCCCAGAATTTTCCCGGGGATTTTCACTCAGTCTAAAACGATAAAAGGGAGTAAATGTTGGTGTATTTCAGTGCTTTTCAGTGTTATATGATCATAAAACAGCTAAATAACACTGTTTAGACCCTATTTATACCCTATTTTTGACCAAAAAGTACCAGTATGACTAAAAAATGGCTGGCTACCCCCCCCCCACTTTTTGCTCCCACACCCCCCCCCCAGAATTCGGCCATTTACCCACCCCCTCCTCACTCTTCCAGACCCGGATACAGGTATGCTACCGGGGGAGGGGGCTGGGAGGCCACACTTTAATTCCAACACCGCCCCCCAACCCTTTTCCAAGGGATTTTCACTCTCATCTAAAACGATAGAAGTAAAGTAAATGTTGGTGTTTTCAGTGCTTTTTCGGGGTGGTAAAATAGCTAAATCAGGATATTTAGAGCCTATTTTGACCCATTTTTGACCACAAAGTACCAGTATAGTTCAAAAAATGGTCGGCTACCCCTCCCATTTTTTGCTCATTATACTCCCCCCACCCCCACCACCAAAAAGTGCCATTTACCACTAACGAACCGGTTCCACTTTCGTCGAAGCGCGCTATCCGAAGGCCGAGGCGCGCTTGTCTGAAGAAGCACAAGCGTCGTACAGATTGCGCTCTCGAGAAGAGACATCATCGGTAACCGGGTTGAGCCGACCATACTGGTTATTGTTGGGTGGGCGTCCCCTCAATACGTGAAAAGCCGACTACCCCCTCTTTACCCGGTTCTGGGTTAGTACCCACCTATACCCCAGAATTTTGAAAAACTTCCCCTGCTAGTGGAAGTTGTTTTGTCGTCGTCCAAAAATCGACCAAAAAGTACCCAAATAGCGATATTAACCGTGTATTTTGACTAAAAAGAACAACGAGGGTTGTTACAACTTACAGTATTCTTGACTAAAATGAACCGATTTTCCTCCCAAGGTCATACCTGTAACCGAGTCTGGAAGGTTGGGGGGGGGGGGTAAACGGCCGAAATTAGGGGGGGCGTCTGGAGCAAAAAGTGAGGGGTAGCTGGCCGTCTTCGAGGTATTCTGGTACTTTTTGGTCAAAATGGGTATAAAAAGCCTGTA
>JASAMY010001587.1:0-12907 GCA_030248085.1 Paralinhomoeus sp. GSCO2_6 | reverse complement strand
CGTCAAGTGGCTGGGCGAGCAGGCCGAGGCGCTGGGCGTCGAGCTCTACCCTGGATACGCCGCCAGTGAGGTGCCGCTCCGCCGGCTGCGGCATACGTCTGGCCCGTACCGTACCCCCCCCCCCCCTCCCCCCTCTCTTATCGCCGACGACTCCGCTTGACTTCAGCTGCTGTACACGAACGACGGGGCGGTCAAGGGCATTGCCAGCAACGACGTCGGCATCCAGAAGGACTGCTCGCCGAAGGTTGGCCTTTTTGCCGTTCGACCAGTCGCCTACCTACTGGGTCAGGCGGCGAGTTTTTAGGCGTCCTTTGAGCGCGGCATGGAGCTGCACGCTCGCTGCACGGTCCTCTCGGAGGGCTGTCGCGGCCACTTGACGAAGGCGCTGACGACGAGACTAGGCCTCGACGCCGCCAGTCAAGTCAAGTCCTACGGCATCGGCCTGAAGGAGCTGTGGGAGCTCGACCCCGACAAGCACGTGCCCGGTCGCGTCGAGCACACCATCGGCTGGCCTTTGGTAGTGCTTGTGCGCATTGGTGGGTGTGTCGGCGCTGTCGGGAGGCGGCGCGCGCCCAGGATCGGACTACTTACGGGGGCGGCTTCCTGTACCACTTGGAGGACGAGGGCCAGCCGCTCTGCTCGCTCGGCCTCATCGTCGGCCTCGACTACCGGAACACGAACCTCAACTGCTTCCAGGAGCTCCAGAAGTACAAGACGCACCCTTCCATTAGACGACAGCTCGAGGGAGGCCGTCGCATCGGCTACGGCGCGAGGGCGCTCAACGAGGGCGGCTACCAGGCGCGTCCTCGCCCCCTCTCCCGCTCCCCGGCGCTGTCGTCATCTATCTTGTCCGTCCAGGCGCTGCCCCAGCTCACATTCCCAGGAGGCTGTCTGGTCGGCTGCGGCGCCGGATTCCTGAACGTCGTCAAATTGAAGGGCGTGCATTACGCCATGAAAAGCGGCATGGTCGCCGCCGAGTCCATCTTCGAGGCTTTGCAGAGCGACGCGAGCGGAGGAGGTTTGGGATAGAGGGGCGGGGGATCTGCCGCTGCTCTAGGCGAACGGGCGTCAGCTCCGCCCTTCAGTGGTGGAGCCGACGGCGTACGAGAAGGCGGTGCGAAAGAGCTACGTGGGTCGCGACCTACGCGCCAGTCGAAATGTCCGGCCCGCGTTCAACACTTCCCTGGGCTTCTGGAGCGGCATGGCCTACACGGGCGTTTTCTACTCCCTCTTCAGGGGCTACGAGCCCTGGACGCTCTCCACGCCAGGTGCCCGCAGCTCGAACGTCGTTGGCCACTGGCGCGCGGCTCGGTTGCACAGGCGGCGACCACGCGCACTTGGCGCCGACGTCGGCCGGCCTCCCGGCGCCCCACTACCCGAAGGCGGACGGCGCGCTGACGTTCGACTTGCTGTCGTCGGTCGCGCTGACGGGCACGAACCACGAGGAGGACCAGCCGCCCCATCTGGCGCTCTTGGACGATGCCAAGGCTGTCGACCTCAACCTCGCCCTCTACGACGGCCCCGAGCAGCGCTACTGTCCCGCCGGTGAGTGGCGCGGGTAGCTACTCACTGCCCTGAGGGCAGCGACGGCAACGTGGGCGGCGGCCTGGGCGCGCGCAGGCGTCTACGAGTTCGTGGCCAACGAGAAGGACGCGTCGCGGTCGCGCCTGCAGGTCAACGCGCAGAACTGTATCCACTGCAAGACGTGCGACATCAAAGACCCCTCGCAGAACATCAGCTGGCAGGCGCCCGAGGGCGGCGGCGGACCCGCCTACAACGGCATGTAGCTCCCAACCCCCTACCTCTGTTTCGCCAGCGTCCGCGTCGCGTTGTCTCGGACGCGTGCGTACGTGCATGTACGCAGGCCGTCCAATCCAAAGTCCGGCCCTACGTGCGCGCCTGCCCGCCGCAGCTCGGTCTTATCGACGCGCGTCACACTAATTGAGATCAGTACGGCGCACCGCCGTCGCCTTCTCTGCCACTCTGCTGGAGGAAATAAACTATCAGGACGGAACGGGGTGTACAGGCACATTCACAGACCGTTTGCATTTACAAAAAAAAAATAGGAAACACTGCGTTCGTGGCGTGCCGAACTGCCGGACGCGTATGTGGGCTTGGTGAGCGAAGTCGAAAAGCAATTGCGTTGAGCAGGCGAAGAAAAACTGTCTTCTGCCCATAAACAGGGCACATACACCAATCGGCGAGCGCCAACAGAACTGTGAGACACGAATATGGCGCACGCGCTGCCGGCGCGCCGCTACCGGCTACCGTATCGTACCTACCGTCCAACCCAGTACGTATTTGCGAGCGTTATCATGCCTCCTCCACAGCGCGCTGGACATCTTTGGTTTTTCACTCTGGGCGGAAGAGGGGCTGCAGAAGGAAGCAAGAAGGCTGGGCCGGGCGGCGCGACGCCGGCAAAAATTGCACAGAGAGAGAGACGACGCAGGCGGAACAAATGTGGGCGCCAGCGCCGGTTCAACGACTAACGCGACGCGTTGCACACACAGGTGCCAACAACAGAACGGTTCAACAGCAGAGATTGCGTACGCGACGGACGGCGAACAGGGGCCGCTGGGGGCCGCGGCTCGCACCGGCGTTTGTGTGTGACCGCGGCCCTCGTGGGAACGGGCCGGCGTGTGAGTCGCGGGGAGGGGGAAGGGGGAGGAGGCGGAGGAGGCATAGGGAGGGAGGGAGGGAGGGATGGAGGGAGGGAGGGGAGAGGCGCGAGTCAACGGAGAGCACGTGTGAGCTGCCACGGTGAAGTCGAAGCGTTGTCGTCGTGGTCGTCGTCGTCGCCAGTCGGTGCCTTCGAGAGCTGGCTACCCGTCATTCAGAATGCGTACTTAGGAGTGGGTGTCGGGATGTGTCAGGCGCAGCCGCACTGGCTGACGACCATGCCGGGCACTTCGAGAACGGAGAGGGTGTTCTCTTGGTTCAGCATCACCATTTGGAGCGAGCGGTACTCGATGGGGTGGCAGCAGGAGCCGTTCAGGTGCACCAGCTGGCTCCTTGCCGATACACCGTCCGCGGCCGTGCATTGGCCCACGCACATGTAGCTGTTGTAGCGCCGTGGGGCGGCAATGAAATTGTAGTCGAGCTCGTTGAAGTCGATGGTCAGCGGCTTCAGACAGCAGCCTTTGCCGCGCTCGCAGCCGCCGGCTTCGGCGCTCGCGTCCCTCTTGGCCCGACCTCCGGACGGCGCCCTCTTCGTCGCGAGTTCCAGAAAGCACTCGGGCTCCTAAAGTGGAGCGGTCACGTTGCCGACTGCCGAACGTAGCCGCGTCCCAGTCGCTCGCCGCCTTGCCTTCTCAGTTGTTGAGACGAAAGCGAGGTTTTCCGATGCGGCCGCTGCCCTCGTCACTACGACTCCGATCTTGTGGACGCGCTGCTGCGTCTTGTCGAGCAGGGCGGCCCACTCCTTGGCGAGTGCTGTCACGTTGACGACAACGTACTTGCTGTCTTCAACCGCTGCTGAGGACGGCACCGTCTGAGTGACTGCGAGCCGCCTCTGAAAAAGAAGGCGGTGAAGCCTAGTGTACGTTGCTCGACCAGTGACAACTGCTTACATCGGTGCCGTTGAACTCGTAGACTTTGACGTGCAGACTTCCTTGGCGCCTCTGCCCGCCGCCGTCAGCGATGCCGACGTAGAGCTTGGCCGTCGACAGACTGCCGCCGTCGAACGCGTCGCTGACTTCAAAGTCGAATGCGTGCATCGCCGGCGTCCGGTCGGTAGGCGCGCTGCCGGCGTGTCGGTTCGGGTGCGCATCGACGTGGTCCACTGAATGGGGGCTTTCGTAAATTGTTGCTACCATCGACGCGTCGACATCTGTGTGCGGTCGTGCGGCCGCGCGAGCGCGCGTGCGTTCACTGCAGAAACGGCAGCGTTTGTGCGCCGCCCTTTCGGCCAGACCAAGAGTCGTGCAGACGGATGCGTGCAATCAGCTGTTTCTGCCAGCCCAGACAGCCCAGTTCGGCCGCGCGCCGCCTTCGCGGCCGTGCGGCGACTTGCAAGTGTCGAGATAACGCAAAATGTATCAAAAATGGACGCTGTTGTGCGTATGTAGAGCACACGAGTTGAATTTGCCGCCATGAGTACGTACGTCTAGTTAGCTACCTGTGCCGCTGCTTGTGCCGGCGATGTAAACGGTGACCCTGAGGCGCGACTCGGCGACGGGCGCATCGTTGTCGGCTGCCTCGTCGCCCTGCGGCTCGTTGGCCAAGATGCGGTCGATGATCCTCTTGGTCTTGCCCACGGGCGGCAGTTCCACTTGCTGCGCGTCGACGTTGGGTTTCTCTGTCAGGCCGAGCCGCGCGAGCAAGCCGCGCTTGACTTGCTCGATGCGCCGAAGTCGGAACTTGGTGATGTTGACCGCTGCGGCCGTGTCGACGTCGGCGTCGACAGGACGCACAAGTGAGTCCCCTCCGAGAAGCGCGGCCACCAACACCGATGTCGACAGCACCGACCGCAGCAGCAGACCCATGGCCACGCACTCCGCTTGATTCCCGGCGTTCGCCGCTTCTTCGAACCCGCTCGCGGACGCCGACACGTAGACGGGCTGCTGGCTAAACAAGCGCGCTCCAGCACGCGTCCGCCAGCGTCCGCGCGCGCTTTCGGGACCGCCCGCGTACGACATCGCATGGCCAAGATCGAACGCACGCACTACTGTGAAGTAACGTTGCGCGCGCCGTGGGCGAACGTCGACACGTTTGCGGAAAGAAGGGAGTCGACGACAGCCGGTGTCCCTTTGACAGCGGCCGTCCTCCAACGTGCAACACTCGGAACTTCGCATCGGCGACGCGTGGCCGACGCGGCCGACGACTGGACAGCGCCGACGAATCGCGTGGAGGGCGCAGACAGACGAGTCTCACCCACGCACCGAGACACGTCTCGAGGAGGTGCGAACGACTCTCGATGTCAGACGGCGCGAGTGGAAATCGAGAGGACGAATCGTTGCGGTTTACGCGCAGTCGGCCATTAATCAAGGGAAACCGCAAAAAGCCCTGCGGCTGCAGCGTCCTGGAGAGACGGCGCGGGTGCGCGCAACCGGCTGGAAGCTTTGCGAGCGACTCTCGCGTACGCTAGCGACCGAAGGCGACCTCGTTGTCGCCGTCGCCGGTCGCTGGAGACGCGGGGCAGAAAGATAGGGCGCCGGCGTCGTCGTCGTCGTCGTCGCCGCCGCCGCTTCGCGGCCGACGAACCAGTAGCGCCGCGTCAGCTGTCTCGCACGTGCGTCGGTCGAGCTGAACACGCCCCTTTTTGATCGCGCTCATCACCGCGCAATTGTTGGCGCTTATTGTTCTCCTCGGCTGATTGCGCTGGCGCGCCACGGTCATCACTCATCCCTCTCCGTCCACACAGCTCCTCCTCCGCTAATGAATCTCTTTCCACGACCAGCCGTAATCCCCCACTCGATTGCACTCTTGGCTACTGGTCGCCTTGTTGAAGTTGTTTGCCAATGTTTGCCTCATTGTTCTCGTTTTACACCTTCGAGTGGTGGCTCAACCTTGTTGCGCGCACCTGCCCGTCCCTGCCTAGGCGGCGCTGCGTTGTTGTTCCTGTCTCCTTCGGTCAGTCCTTAATGAGTGACGCGCGCCGCAGCGTCACGGCTACGGCTACGGTAGCAGCCAATGGCACATTGAAGCTGCGTCAACGGTAGTAGCCATTGGCCGAACACAGGCTGAACAGTTCTTTACAGAGGGAAACGGATGAAGGAAAAACGATGTCGCTTGCAGCCATGAAGCAACAGTGCGAGAGGTCAACACTGGCCATTCTAGGAACGCTCCCAGCTGCAAAAGCACTTGCAGCTGCTGGTAGCTCAAGCGCACGCGCACGCACACGTCGTCACCGTCGCTGGCGATAAGAGCCGCAGCAGCAGCAGGCGGCAGTCAGTCAGCGAGACAGCCCAGAAATGGAAGCGGTGTCAAATGGGCGACGCGCAAAGTGCTCGGTTTTGGTCGGCCTGTCTACGTAGTACGCGCGCAGACGCCGCGGCAGCGCGCCCACTCAGCCGCCGACGACGACTGCGTGCCCACGTCGGCGGCGCGCCGCCGCCGCGGCGCGTCGTCGTCGTGGGCGCTGTCGCTAACCGCCTAACAACATATGATTGGTGTGCCGTCTTACGTTTTTACGTAACGAGCCGGACGAGACGGCGAGACCCAGGCGAGAGTGCGACGCGCGTGCGTGCACTCCGCTCGCCTACAGCCCGCTGCCGCTCCTCTCGACTGCTCGCACCCAGCTCGACCGAGTTCTCGTCGACAGGTCGGCAAGGGACACGCTCACTCTCTCCCCTAGCAGCTGCTGTCGGACGAGACACAAAACCGTGGCCGCCGCCTTTTTGGAATTTCCGGACGAGCCGGCGACCGTATCCGTCGCGTTTTTGGAGTCGAGTCGAGCACGGTCGCCGTCGCTTCCGTCCACGCCTTATCGACTACGACCGCGGATGCTGCGGAAACAAGGGCGGCGCGCGTAAACGCGTCCCACAAGCAAATTTATGCCGCTAACACCGCTTATCAGAAGGAGCAGGTTTTTTGCAACTTTTCTTCGCTGCCATTCTCAAGGCGACGTGGAGGTGTATACTAGTCCGTGGCGCGTAGACTGACCAGAAACGCTTCAGTCGACTCGCGCGCAACAGAGACGACTGCTTAGTCGATACGTAGTCGCTCTTCAGGTGACGACATGCACCTATAGCCGTCAGTGGCATCGCACACCAATCACAGCACGTGGAAAAGACTACCTACTTACCGTTGGTCGGAGCGCGCGCGACAACATAGATCGTGTCAAACTCTCCTGTTCCGCTGATATACTTGAACGAGTGTTGGGCATACAAAGCGTGAACGCTCCTCGTAGGTGACTGTTGCACCGAAAGTGAGATTGCTCACAATTGCCACTGCAGGTGTGCCGCGTCTGTCCGTCAGTTCGTCGAGGCGTCCGCTTCGAGTGAGGCGTCTAGGGGCTGCAAGTGGGCGGCGGGGGTTGAAAAACGAGCTCTGGGAAAGCAGGCAAAGTGCGGAGAAACGCACGAGCACGGAGAGGAGTGGGGACACGTTCCTCTGGGCGAGCTTGTCGAGTAGCTGCTGCGCGTGCTCCTGGCTCGACAGCTGCAGCGCCGGCACGCGGCACCGGCCCGCGTACAACGGCAGCAGCACCAGCCGCAGACGGCGCGACGAGCGAGGCAGCAGCCGCACGCGCAACTGCAACGCACAGCCACCCCGCCGCCATACGAGTGGAGTGTGCGAGGATGAGAGAGCGAGAGGGCGCGGGGGCCGACCGACCTGCTTGGGACCGGAGAACATGAAGGAGTCGTTGGCCTCGAGGCCGACGTCGAGCTCGAGCAGCTCGTCCGTCGTGTTCTCGAGCGCGTACTCGACCGGGTACGGCCGTCGGACGCGAGCCCTGCCCCACGAAGACGACAGCTCGCGCACAAGCACCGGACTACGCGACAGCTGGTAGCTCGGCAACGGCAGCGTCGTCGACACCAGCTCCTCCGCCGAGCTCCAGGGAACACCGCCGACTGTCACAACCCTCACTCAATCCATGCCACGACTGAGCGCTTACTCGCGACTCCAGACGACGCGCAGCGAGCCGACCGATCCGGTTTCCGTCGCGGTCCTGTCGTCCTTGCTCGAGAGTGCCGTGAGCGACGTCGACGCCACGAATTCGCCCAGTGGAGCCGCAGAGGAGGCGAGAGCCTCGTCTGCTCCGCCGCTCAACACCACCCTCGAATTGCTCTGCAACAGGACGACCTGGATATTCTCACATCTCTGTTCGTAGTCAGGCAGGCGCCTCACCTGCTCAAAGACGGCCGAGTGAAGCGAGAGCGGGCAGACGTGGGGCGACGCCTTGAGCATGGTCAGGAGCAGCGAGGGCACGCCGACCACGAGGTCGCCTTGCGCTGCCCACTGAAAGGAAGCGCGACCCGCCGCGTCAGACTGATTCCCAAGGAAGGAAGGCGGCACCGTGAGAGAGAGCAGCCGATGCTCGACCGTGAACGGCATGAGCACGCGCAACTCGAACTGCGCCTCGGTGGAGCAGAAGCATTGCACCGACTCCGACTCCGATTCCGTCTCCACCGCGACTGTGACACCGTAGGAGACCTGGTCGATCACACACTCGCTGACGCCATCAACAAAAGCAGCAGCGCTGCCAACCAGTGGCGGCCCGTACCACGATGCGCAGACGATGCGCGCCGATGGTGGAGGCGACGCAGCAGACGGTGAGGATGCGCTCGCGACAGCCGGCGTCGATCGTAACTACGGTAGCGTGTTCCGTCAAGTCCCCGCCATCGATAGAAAGCCGCAAGCGACTCGTCGCCTCCGTGTCGTTTTCCACACGAAGGCTGCAGGCAGATCGCATTGAGAAGCCGCGGTCGACACGCAGAAAACCGCCCACCAAACGTCAGTGTTAATCGGGGAAGGTTCGGCATTTGTCGCCCGCACACGAAACTCGTAGCGTTCTCCAAGGAGCATCTCTCCGACCTCCTCGCCGTCGGCGCTGTCGACTCGAATGTCGAATTGAGCGGGCCTGGCGACGAGTCTGCGAAGTAGGAACGGAACTCATTCACATAGGCCCGTCGATGTGGAGCGGACTCACTTGGCCTGCTGGTGGAGTGGGGCCTCTTGGAACTGGTTGGACCAGTGCGACGACGACGCGTCGTCGATGAGGCCCTCAAGACAGGGTCTCTTGGGACGCATGGCAGCGTTGTCGGCGCCAAAGCTCCAGACGAGCTTGCCGCAGAAGGCGGGTGAGTCGCCCACCTCGAGCGAGACCGACTCCAAGTCGACGTAGGAGCCGACGTGCTCGGCTTTGGCGGCAAAAGCGAAACGATAGAGAGAAGGCGCGTTGCCAGCCCCCTCCAGCATCAGTTCGTCGGCGTGACAGCAGCGCTTGTCGTAGACGGAGTGCGACTCGGCGAACTGGACGGAGAGTTTCTTGAAACGCAGTCCCAGCGGCCTCAGCAGACGGACGGCGACGACGATTCGGACGGGCTCGTCGGCGCGAAAGGTGGACCGGTCGAACGAGGCGGCGGCGTCGATGCAGCCGACGAGCTGGTCCATCTGCACCAGGAAGAACAGCGGCTCCGTCAACGTCCTCCTCCACGCCTCTTCCACCGCCGGCTGCGGGGCTGTGGAGTCCACGTTGCGAGGCGGCGCGCGCTCGCACACCGTTCGTCTCAGGTCGCTGGCGAGGCCTTCGGCGAAGGGCTTTGGCAGACGCAGCGCGGGATGGAGCAGCTCCAAGGCGACCGTGATGAAGTCGACCGGTTTCGCGAGGTGGTAGGCGCAGAGCAGCGACTCGAGAAGCAGAGGCCGCAGCAGCGAGAGCCAGAACTCGCGGCGCAGCTCGGGCAGCACGCGACGCAGGATCGGCATCGCCTTTGCGAACTCGCCCACCGACAGATACTCTTCAGCGACCTTGACGAAGAGGGAGCGTCGCGTGCGGCGACAGCCAAACCGTTTGTAGTGCGCCAGCGAGCTGTTGAGCAGCTTGAGCACAACAGACGACCAGTCCCTCGACGCCAGCCGCACGGCCAGTTCTCGACAAGCGGCCGCTTCGACATCGGCATCGACAACGCTCGGCCCATTTCCTTGGGCCGGGTCGCCGTTCGCAGCGACGGCAGCTGGTCCAAGCGTGTCGGCGAACCACCAGTGGCGCTGTCCCACAAACGGCGCCTGCGCGGGCGGCGCCGCCACGACAGCCGAATGCTCGGGAGTGTCGGCGGCAGTCGGCAGGAGCGCGGCGGTCTTCATCTTGGCGGAGACGGCGAGCTCGGCCGCTCTGGCAAAATAGACGCCCGGGTGCTGGCTGGCGGTGGCGCTGAGACCTCGAGAGCGCGTCGCCTCGTCGAAGAGGCGGCCGAACGAAGCGAACTGCTCGCAGAGCCACACGGACGCCTCGGCCGACGCCAGCGCCCCAGTGGGATACGCGCCCACTTTGACGCCCAGCAACTCGGCGTGCTTGCAAAAGTGCGAGATCGCCTCCAACGGCGTGTCGTTTTGGAAGCTCAAACGGGAGATCTGGCAACGACAACGGTGGCAGCTTAGTTACACCAACCACCCTGCAGCGCGTCGAGCCAGCAGTAGCACGTCATCACCTTGTAGCTGAGTATTGCGGCGACCGCTTTGCGTTCGTGCAGCTCTCGGTCGGCGCAGTCCGACTCGGTTAGATGCTGGTAGGCGAGCTTGTAGTGCCTGAAGGAGGGGGCGGCCCTGCACTCGCGGTGCCGCCGGGTGCCCAGCGGCCAACCTGAGTGCCGTGAGCGCGTCCTGCTTGAGCTCGTTGAAGACGGCCGTCTTGAATTGGCAGCTGGCGAGGTGGAGGACCGCCTGGCGGGACGCGGACCGGCCGGCCGTCTCCTTCTTCGACTTCACCTGGCGCAGCATCGCCGCGTAGTACTGCTGCGCCAGCTCGTGCAGCGCCTGCTCCAGTCTGCGCACCGACAACAGTCAGCAATTGCTGAATCCCCAAACGCTCGCTCGGTCGCGCACCTCAAGACGAAGCCGAAGAGGTGCTGCTCCGACTGCGGCAGGACGAAGAGCGACTTGGGCGACAAGTCGCAGGCGCCGCACAGCTCCGTCGCGCGCTCCGCCGCCAGCGCGTCGTCGCCTGCCAACGAGCGGCTGCATCGACGCCGACGCCAGTAGCGTTGTCAAGATTCGGTTGGAGGGAGGGGGGGGGGGTGCGGCGCAAAAACGCGCCGCAGGCGAATTAGTTGCAAATTCGCAACAACGCGCTCCTCTCCTTATCCTTCCGTCCAATAGGGGAAATACCGTAGTCTGTGAACCATTTGGATAAAATCGGGTCGATGAAAACTTCGGAAGGGAGGGGGCGACTGCTCCGTATGGCTCCTGGCTACGCCAGCGGCAGACGCTGGTCAAGAGATGAGATGGGCCAAACCGGGCGGCAGCTGTCCGAATGCGGTCTGTATGAGGACGAGACAGAGGCGCGTGTTGCGGGCGTGCAGGGCGGCGCGCAGGGCCTGGAGGCGGTGCTGGCAGGCGACGCGCTTGCTCGCCCAGTCGGCGTCGGTCCAGTCGAGGTCGACGAAGACGGCGACGACGGCCGGCAGCAGCGCCGCGTGCTTCTCCAGCCACGAACGCTTCAGCACGCCCGTCGGCCGATGCTCCGACAACTCCGACGGCGGCGGAGACGCGTGCCGCTCGCGCTGCAACGCACCACGTCTGCGTCACTACTCACTACTGTACTTCGGAGTTTCTTTGAAGTGCGTGCGTCAAGACAAGTCTTCAGTTCCGTTACGCCACACCGCTTCTCCATGCATATGGGGCCCGATTTACAGAGTAGAAAGAGCGGACTCTGCTCTGAGCATAGTGCTTTTACGAGTTTGCCTCGACGTATCGACGCATGTGGTGCATTTCAGTGGCCGGTCCAGACAGACAGCGGGACAAGGCGGAGAAGCGGACCGAGGGCTTGGCGGGCGGCAGGGAGGCGTGTGCGACAGCGGGGTCGAGGGCGAGGAATCGCAGGGGCAGACGGTCAGTGGGTCGGGCGGCGAGGAAGGCGTCGAGGAGGGCGCGGTGCGCGGGCCTCGTGTCGGGAGAGAGGCCCGCGAGGCCGATCGGCTGCTGCGCCGGCGAGGCCAGCTGCTGCCAGTAGCGCTCCGCCTCGCCCAGCCGCTCCTCCTCCGCCATGCCGCCACTGCGTGCGCGCCATCTCGCACCGACACGCACACGCGGCTAACTCGTCACGGACTCGAATGTACTACACCACTGACACGTCACCTTTCCAAAAAACAACGGCAACGGTTTACTCGTCAAGCGTCAACTCATCGCACTATGTCCGCGAAATCAACCTGGCATCGCATTTCTGCCGTCAACATGGCGCCCTTTGGCTTTCAGTCGAGCTGAAAAAAAAACGTAGTCACTCAAAGCGGCTGTCAAGAAGCGGAAGAAACTGCTCTTGAATGCTCGCCTTTTTGAATCCGATGTTGTTGGCGTACTCCCTAAAGCAGCGCCGGCACATGTTCAGGCCGTACTTGCGGATGAGGCCGTGGTGGTTGGAGCAGACGCGGCTGAACGACTGGACGCGTCGCTTTCCAAAACTACGAGCCGTCTGTCTCGGGCTAGTCCGTACCACTGCCGACTGCCCGAGCCGTACTTGCGCGGATGGCTGTACCACAACGCCGCGTGACCCATGTTTCTTGTCTTCGGCAACGTCGATCTATCTCCGAGCTCCTGGACGTTGCACTCGCTATACTCCCCCACTTCGGCGGCTCCCTACGATTTCGTGCTAAAAGCAATTATTTGTTCCGTGCGTCCGCTGCGTCCGACAAAAATCTTTTTAGTTTTATGCCTCGCTTAGGTTAGGCTAGGTCTAGGCTTAAGCTTAGGCTTTAGTTTAGATATAGGTTTAGGCTTGGGCTCAGGCTTGGCTCGGGCTTGGGCTCAGGTTTGGGCTTCGTTATTTGGCTTGTGAAGGCTTAAGCTTAGGCTTCGGACGCAGCGGACGCACGGAAGAAACAACTCTGTTTTGCCACGATTTTTATGATTTTTAAAAGGGAGGCAGCCCGGGAATAGTAAATGGGGTCCGTATACTGTTACTGTTACTTTACTAATCTCAGCTTACTGTCAATACAAAAGATAAAAGCTTTGCAAATAAATCCATGAGTAGTGTACGATTGTAATTTTCCAGCAGTCCCACAACGATGAATTCTGCGAAAAATTGCAGAGCAGGGCCATTACATCTACCAAATAGCCGACTATATGGCATTTTTGGTATTGTCACATTGTCACGTTAGGTATTGCATGCAAATTTTCGATATATTTCAATGTCGTTTATCTGAGAGTCCATTCATCGGAGTCCACTGGACATGCAGTACTACAAAGCCTTGTCAAGGCCACCTCTGCTGTCTAGGCAGGATCGTTCGCTAACTGGTCGCCAATGTCCTGT
>JASAMY010002333.1:0-12924 GCA_030248085.1 Paralinhomoeus sp. GSCO2_6 | reverse complement strand
TTCATTAGCACCATAGGGGAAGGCTAATTGTGAGGTGGGCTAATTGTAGGGTTTACGGTAGCTTTCTCGAAGGGCAACCGAGGCTCTTGAAATTTTCAGACAATGTAGACGCGTTCACAGAATCTTGTTTTTAAAATTTCAACAAATTCCACCAAACAGCACTTAGTGTGAGTGTTTTGTTTTCAATGTTTTTAGCGGCAGCGACGCACTTGACGCTGTTGACCGAGGCCCCTACCGTAACCGCTCTGAATAACGTAAATAGATGTACAAACAAAGTTGCAAATACGATGCAAGTTTGTATTCAACACAACGTCAATTCTCCAAAGAACGACACCTCCCAAGAACAGCCCCTCCAATGAGCGCCCAGGGTAGAGGGTGAGTTGAAACAATGAACGTCCACTCTCGAATGAGTGCCCAGGGAGGGAGGGGGGGGGGGGGTGGGGGCTTTGGAACGCAGTTAGGTATGCAATGGTGTGCAAATGTGTGTTTGTGGAATGTGGTATGTGAATTACGGTATATAAAAAAATGGTTTGACCTTGCGTGCTGTGCAACGCAATATGACTGTCGCGGTGTGGGATGTCTTAGAATACATTTCCTGCTCCTATGTATAGTCGTCCTTACTTGCTGTGCGAGCATCGTAGTGCCGCAGTCTGGTCGGGTGGTTGGTTGGCTTGATGTTGTGTACCTACGTGTCAAATCTACACAGCAACAGATTGCCGTCTCGTTGTCAAGTCGGTTCAGTCTCATTGCTTATTTTCTAGACAAGACAACCTTTTTATTGAGCAGGAGAGGCGGCTTACGTTTAAAACCCATTTTTCTAAACGATAATTCCATCTTCAGTTGTTGTTAATGGGTTTGTGAATCGTTGTGCAGTTAACAATGCTCCTAAAGCGTATTCTGGTCTTGTTCTTCTTTTGTCCCTGGGGGTCGTCTGTTCTAGTCGACAACCGGACATTCATTGATAATCTTCAAACAACCGCTTTAGTGCCGCATAAGTAGGTGCCAAAGGAACAAACATGCATTTCGGGACAATTCAAGTGTGTCAGATTCAGGTCAGCAGATGGAGTGATGGTTGCAGTCACCAAGCGGGGCATATTCGGCGACGTCGGTGAGTGGTAGGAGTTGGTAGCAGTGGTGCAAATAGGAGCATAGACATCCAAGTCACTAAGCTAGTACCTATGCCTATGTAGTTCATAGGATTGGCCCGTATTCATAAAAAAGTACGTACTACCTAGCTGCAACTATAGTAAATACTAGGCACTGTTGCAACTGTAGTTAGAACTTTCTCATAAACAAGTTCTAACTATAGTAAATTCTAGGTACATAGTTGCAACTGCTTACTACCTCCGAATAAAGCCATGATCTCGCAGCGATGCTGCATGAACAGAGCAATTGAGCGCGCATTTCCCAATGAATTACGACGCTGATGTAAATATCAAAGTCAAATACAATAGAATCAGTACAAGCAAACTGCGACGAGCAGCGACAGCCCGACGAGCAGCCTTATCGTCTTCAGTCGATGAAAAGTCGACATGCCAACACGCAGTTGGAACAGGTAGTCGAGCCCTGTCGATCCTGCGCTTGCAGCGTTGGATCGACAGGGCGGCCTCTGTTTGTGGTGGATGCCCTCTGTGGGTGCTCCTGCAGCAATTCGACGTCAAATCTTCCTGCGCCGTCACATGGGAGCGGTACGACTTTGGCTTGCACAGTGCAGCAGGGGCGAGTTGGACTGTGTGAACGTTGGGCACTACCTGCGGAACGTTGGGCACCAGTTGAACAATTTGGGCACTGTGGAAAGTTGGGCACCCATGGTGGAACGTTGAACACCGACAGTGGAACATTGGGCACGATCAGGTGGAACATTGGGTATTGCGCCTATGTATGGACGTTGTGCGGTACATCGTTATAGTTGAACATGCTTCAGAGCATGCCAAATGGCATGAGGTAGCGCGACATGCCAAATGCAGACAGTAGCATCTCCAGCAGCGTGACATGTAAGCAAGTGTCGAATGCTTGTTGGACGTCGAAAGAGACAGCCACGACCTTCTTATGGCTGTCCGTGGAACGTGGCTGAGCATTGAGATGGAATGCGTCACGTTCGCCAGGCAGTCCACAGTTGAGCGACCAATTCGAAAGCGGTACTGATCACTGTTCAAGCACTGCATCGCAAACGGACGCGCTCTTGACAAGATCAGCCGCTCAAGCATCTTTGAGACGGCTGACAGTAGTGCGATCGGGCGAAAGTCACTTGTAAACTTGGGAGATGCGACTTTTGGATCGGGCGTCACGTTCCAAGCGGAGAGCAAGATCGACGCGATGCTGTCTGAACCTGTCGCCTTCCGACAGTCGAGACAAAGCAACTCAAGCTCGACTAGGGCTTGTGTCGCTACAAGGTCCAACAGAGTGGCCAACGTTCCTCGCTTAGTGCCCAACGTTCCCAGGCGGGCCCCCACTGTCTCAGATGGCGATCTGGTGCCCAACGTTCCACGGTGCCCAACGTTTCCCAGACCGGCGCGTTCAACAAACTCAGCCGTGTCTGTCTGGCTCTTTCCAACCATAGATTGGACGAAAGAGTGGGGTCGGTCGTTATTATCGCAATTTGGCAATCTCGCCGCTGCTACCCGTTGCTAATCAGCGGGAATTGGCTCATGCTTACAACGTCGTGCACGCTGTGCACTGTTCAGAGACGTATCCTCCTGAGTCGAGTCAGTCAGTCGTTTTCATCTGCAACGCGGTGAATAAGTGGAGAAGGAATGTCGTCTTCTTCGAAAATGCCATTTTTGGCATATGAGACCATTGGTGTAACCGGTAATTGGACCTGGGGGGGAGGGTTCGGGCACTTTCTGGGGGGGGTGGGGGGGGTGGAAAATCTGGAGGAGGGGGGGGGGGGTTGGGGGAAGGAAAAAAAATAGGCACTTTTTGGTTGATTTTTAGTCAAAAATACACTGTAAAAACCCTAAAATAGGCACTTTTTAGTCAAAATACACTGTAAATAACCCAATATAGGTACTTTTTGGGCGATTTTTGCTCAAAAGCACCATACAAAACACATTACCATTTTCAGTTTCAAATTTCTGGGGGGGGGGGGGTTGGGGGGGGGGGGCGTGGGTAGGGTCAAAACCAGCAAGTGGGGGGGAGGGAACCCCCCCCCAAACCCCCCCCCCAGTTACAGGTATGGATGAGACGAGTTGTTGTTGTTGTTGTTGTTTATTGTCCACAAACGAGCTGTACACACCGCACAACAACATGGCGAGGCGCGCAGACGCGAAAGAATACGCGATACAGTGGCGCATGTCAAAGATCAAGACGCAAGAGGAATGCGAATGTCAATACAATACGCAGTGGAGAGCGGAATACATATTGTTCACGATATACATACGCACGCACAAGTGCATCATACTGATTACACAGTTGTACAGTATACGACGCGCCAACCACATTGCACGCGGTATGTGCAAAGCGCAAGTTGTGTGGACGTGGCTGGACGACACCAAAATGGTGATTTTATAATCCAACCACTAGGAAGGGGGACAAATTTTCCCGGATGAGCTTGTTTTTGAAAGTAGAGAGAGTTCGAGCGCTGACCGTGTCTGACGATAAGGCGTTCCAGGCTGGGACTACTCTACTAGAAAAGAAATGAGCTCTGTACTGCCGATGTTGGTTTGGGTGAGCCAATTTAAAATCGTGTCCCCTGAGGGATGATCGCGGAGCGTAGGAGAAGAAGTCAGCAAAGTTGAGACAAACCAGACGATGAATGATTTTGTAGACCAGGATGAGATCGGAGTGGAGGCGGCGCAACTCGAGAGACTCCAAACCCGTTCGCTCTAATCGCTGTTCGTATGACAAGCCAGTACAATAGGGGAGCTTTCGAGTAAAAGTGCGTTGGACAGATTCGACAATCTTAATGTTGCCCTGTTGCTGAGGATTCCAAGCGGGCGACGCGTACTCGAGTTTGCTGCGTACGAATGTGCAGAACAGCTGTCTAATCAGCTTCTCGTTGCGAGTGTAAAAGCAGTTCAATATCGCGTTAGCTTTTACAGCAGCGACGCTAGCCATTCTACTACAGTGCTCAGAAAAGCGGAGATTTTTGCTGACCAATACGCCCAAATCGCGCATGACTGCAGTGCTGTCAAGGTTGTGCTCGCCTAAGCGGTACACTGCCTGTGGATTGCTATGCTTCCCAAGTGTAGAATGCAACACTTTTGTACCGCTAATTGTAGCTGATTTTCAGTGGCCCATTGATAGACAGCATCGAGTGCAGTTTGCAGGACTAAGCGATCGTCTCTGTTTTTGCAGCGAAAGTACAGCTTGCAGTCATCAGCGAACAACTTGACACTGGCCTGTGTGACAGCTTTAGGGAGGTCGTTAATGTATAGAATAAACATAACTGGACCGAGGACACTGCCTTGGGGAACGCCGCTGGTAACCACCGAGTAGTCAGATAATGTGTTGTTGATCTTCACCCTTTGCTTACGATTTCTAAGCCAGCTGTCAATCCAGTTAATTAGTCTAGCTGATATGCCATAGCAACGCAATTTGTGGATCAATTTGGTGTGGCTCACGCTGTCAAAGGCCTTAGCAATGTCCATGTATGCAACATCAACAGGCTCTCCTATGTCTAAATTTTGCGTCCAGTCGTTTAGGCATTCTAGTAGTTGGGTGACGGTGCTGTGTTTGGAAAGAAAACCATGTTGCATGTTGGATATTAAATTTTCAACACTTAGGAACTGAAGCAATTGCGACTTTATCATTTTTTCAAAAACTCTACAGACTGTACTGGTAATGCTAATAGGTCGATAATTTGCTGGGCTGGTTTTGCTGCCTTTTTTGAAAATTGGTGTACCATTGGCGCACTTCCAGTCGTCTGGGATTTGTGCTGTAGCCATCGAGAATCGAAATAGATGTGCGAGGGGCGCAGCCAGAACAGTAGCTAACCGTTTAAGAAAGAATTGGGGTATTTCGTCAGTACCGCTGGAAAATTTGCTTGGGAGGGTAGCGAGAACTCTCAGAACATCTACGTCCTCAAAGGTGGGGTGCCGCATTACGCTGTCGGTCTGTTTTTCAAGTTTCTCATGGAGTATTCTCATGGAGCTCGTCAAGAAGCACACTTGCTGGTGTGAACCTCACCAGCAAGCTGAGGACGAGATGAACAGACAAACTGCTGTATCAAAATTGTCAAAAGTTTGGCAAACCAAACTCCATGAAAGTGGGTGGGAAAAGTTGATACTACCCCCAGCTTTGCAAGCTCTTGAGCTTGCTAAAGCCAACACTAGTTTTACTGCCTAGTAACTGGTTGCAACCAGGTAGTAAAAAGTATATAGTATACGTCTCTGAATACCATCAGCGTCCTACTACCTGTAGTAAGTAGTTGCAACTACCCTAGTAAGTAGTATTTCCTATGTCTATGATATGAATAGGGGCCTTGGCCAGTATAGACTATACATAGGTTTGTTTAAAAACCTTCCCTAAAAAATTGACGAAAACACGTTTGCGCTGAACAGGAGATTGGATTTCTGGCGCGGCGGCGTCTGTGAAGAAAGTGTGGGACGGCTGCGACAAGTCGGCACTACTGCACGCCGCCATCGGTGGGGGCATCGGCATCTTAGGCATATGCGCCGGAACCGTCACAACAGTCGTCGGTGGGCCCGCCGCACCCGCGGGCATCCTCACCCTTGTTGGAGGTACATACAGCGCAACCTAACAGCTCAGCGTCATCGGCTACGCCTCGGGTACGTATGTACGTGGGGCCCTGTGCACAGGCACGACCAAGCTCGTGCAAGGGGTGTTGGGAGGGATCGAGGCATGTGCCGGAAAAATGTCGACGTGGTACGCCGCAACGACGACGACCACCATGAGTCCGGCGCAGCGGGATGAAGAGGCGGCGGTGAAGATGCTCGATGACCCGCTGCTCGTCAGTATCGACCACGCGCGCGCCGTCATCGTCGCCCACCGACGCGACGCCGTCCAACAGCTGCGGGCGCTGACTCGAGCCAGAAAGCAGCTCTTCACCGTGCATACCTACACTCGCAGTCAACCAACCAACTGCGACGCAACCCACACCACCCTCTTGTTCTGGATCAAGTTGCGTGGCTTGCGTTCAGATGGGCTTTGTGGAGCTGAGACGCTTTCTGGAGTCGGCGACCACCGGAAACGATAGCGCAGCGCGCGCTGCCTCACAATTCTCCAATGGCCATTTGGGCCAGTTTCTTGAGAAAAGGCTCAGCCAAAAACCGCTGCTGAGGAAGGAAGTTCAGCGACTGCTACATGAGATGGCACGTCGCTTTATAGCTGCTACTGTAGCTCTATGGGTACATGTATGGCGAGCTGGTTTGTTCATCTAGAAGGGCGCTCTTCCAACACGACTAATCGCTAGCGATGCGAAAATGTCCCGGCTGCTCTCGGTCTTGGATGAGGCAATCGCAGAGGAAGTGGAACGTGTCACGATGCTCGTCGATGCCGACACAGCGGACATGTCTGCTCTTCCGTTGCGCGACCAACAAGTATGCCAACAACGAAAACGCTTTTAGCCGAGACAAGTTCGTGAGCAAGGTCGCAGCGATTCGCAACAGCACTTCTCACTTCGACTCTAAAGTAGCTGCAGCAGCAAGAGACATCTCTGCTGTTGCGCAAGGAGCCCCACAGTAAATTGGCACGATGCCAAGCAAACTTCCTTTTGGCACGTGGGGGCGCGCGCATTCAGGAGCAACTTCAAGCAGAGGCTTGTATAAAAGTTGAACATGATTGAGGTGAAACTCGAGCAGGTGTCGGAGCAGCTGGAGTCGAGCGTCGTGAACCTCACTCGGCAGCTGGACCGCATGGAAGTGACGCAGGCTCGCCACTTTGCCGAGTCGATGCGAAGAATGCATTCAATGCAGGATGTCATCAACTCGCAGTTCAAGCACATTGAGTCGCACCTTCTGAGGATCGAGTGGCGGATGGTCTTCAAAGAGCTAGAGGACTGGATGAGGGCCGAATCGCTGCACTGCTCGTACTGGGAGACGTTCCAGGATAGAGCCAAGAGGGTGAATAGGCTGAAGAAGCAGCTCTATTCACACGCGGATGTGGATAAGAACTGGCTCCTCGAGTTTGACGAATCTTCCGACAAAGCGTGCAGTGGAGAAAAGGACGTCCTATACCAACAGAATCTCTGCTCAGCATACCATGACGCGGTTATAGAGTACAAGCTTGTTTTTGATCACTGCGGCAATGGACTTAATCTGAAACGAGATTTACACCACGTGGCATACGAGATTCGGCGCGGCAGCCAGGCTGCCATGTACGCAGCCATGTTCTATGAATACCGTCGAAGGCTGATAGCAATTCTGGCACTGCGGGTGACGCGTGCCCAGAACTGCTTCACGGTGCTTCTGAAGGACGCGGCACGCGCAAAGAAGACCGTTGACGACTACATGCAAGACCAGTACCCTGACGACATTCTGCTGAGATCCTACACGCATCAACAGCTCAGCTTTGGCCGTTGGTGGATTAGCCATGGCAACTTTCAGAGAGCGATCATCAAGTCAGTAGTAGCAGTAACAGCCAAGCATAGATGTACACCAGCCAGTCAGAAGGCGGCTGGTAGTCAGCTGTCCGCTGGTATGTAAATGTTTTCGTCAAAAATGCTGACAAATAAGAAAATGTATGTAGGTACCTAAAAAAATATGTTACCACATCATGAAGCTTACCCCCCTTCCGGAAGGTTGCTGCTAGCCAGTAATACGATCCGCGTGCAACTCTAGTAACAACCAGGCTTGGGCAAAATAAAAAAAACGGAATTTTTTTTATTTAAAAAAACTGTGTTAAAATTGTCCAAAAAGTGCTAAAAACGAGGCAATAACGTTGGTTTTAGTGCGCTTAAAGCCTATATAACTACTTAGTAGCAGCCTGAATGCCCTATGTAACTAACCATAATTAGCACTATTGAAGGTGTTCTGGAGGCTGTCAAACCAAGTCTCGACATAGTCGTAGTCCGACTCAAGAAAAAACTATCAGTAGTGAAAAGTTGACTAAAGTACACTTCTAATGGCTTTTAAGCCTTAGTTCGCTGTTATTGACATTCTACTAGGCTTAAAACACCTTCTGCAACATTGATTTGACATACAAAACGGTCTCAAAAGCATTTAATAAAAAAGTTCGAAAAAATGAATTTTTTTTACCCAAGCCTGGTAACAACTGAAGTGCACTGTCATTTTCAGTGAGTGAAATTTATAGCCATGCCGCACTAAGTGCCGTCCTTCAAGCACTGCATTTCGTCAGTGACCACATCGCCTATGACTACAAAACGTCAGCTGGGCAACTGATCGTCACACACCTCAATGCTACTTCCAACTGGAAGCTGCCCGAAGACATGTCCAAGATCATCTACTACAATTCCAGCTCTATGCGAGGTCATCTCTACCATCCGGACCCAGCCGGGTAAGAGGCGCTATGTCCGCTGGCCGTCTTTAGCCATCGCTGATACACAGATACGAGACGCACATCTTCCTGTACATGTTGTACTGCTGCAACGCTGCTATGGGCAGTTGTGCAAGCGTAGTGCTCACCACGAGGACGGTGAACCAATTGCCATTCTGTCCACATCTGTCCGTGCTCATCCGCCCTGTTGTGGTTGGGAATGGCTCGTTGGCATGGCTCTACCTTAACTTCTGGAATCAACGTGAGCCCAGGCCTGCTGGGGGACTCCGGCACATCATCCTTGGACCAAACCCACTTGACCATGGTGGCACTGTGGCTGTTGGCAACTTTATGGAGCTGTCAACGGCATGGAACAAGGCTGCAGACATCATTCAGGGCAGCCAAGTTGCATGTACGTATAGGCTAACATGCATGCAAACGAATGCAATGAATCATTCCTCATGCAGCTTTCTTTGTTGATTCAGCGACTGTGTTGCACCACTCAGTTGGCTATCCAGACCGATGGGAGCTCATCCTAGTGATGCCTGAAGAGTACCTGTTCAACAATGAACGTTCGAGCAGTGACTTTACAGCGCATCGATCACACCAGGAATTGGAGTCATAAACCACTACTAACACATGTACCTTGGGTGATTGCTCATATCTCATGCTTTGTTGTTCGTTTTGCATGAAATTTAACTTAGTCATGTATTTTTGTTTGTGCTACATCTAACCTACAATGTACCTATGTTGAATTTCAGCTAAATCCATCTAACAAGTATTCCTTAAGGGGGTGCATATAGTTTTTGACACACCCTGTATTTGCAAATGGTTTACCCAGTTGCAACCGTTTACGACTCTAAAAGCAATACAATGAGAGTGTCTCAGCAATGGTGGTAACCAACCCACTCTTCTTCAATGCCACGTGGGATACTACCGATCGAGTTGCCATGGCGAAGCACAGAGAGCGATGCGTCGAAGTGAGAAAACAGTTAGATGAGCTTTCAAACGGCCTGTTCAGGAAACCTGATTGAATTCACTAGAGGTGCGCGGCGCCCATGGGGCCGCCATGTGTAGGATGCTTTGGCATACCTGTACATCAAAACGTGCACATGATGTTCACAAACCCAAACCTTGTGCAGAATACCGTAAACGCTCAAAACCACTGTACTTTCCGACTCTCCTTATCCCAGGGCACTATTAGAGGGAATCACTACTTTTTCATGTAAAGATGCGTGTAGGTGGTCAAAAATTGCAAATTGCTTTATGTATTGCTTGTATTGCGTTATGTATTGCTTGTCAATAATGGACCGATCGGTGCTCAAAACATCCTTGAAATGGCCCAGTATCAGAAAATTTTAACTGGGTTCCCCCTTCTGCCAAAATCCTTCCTCCACACCAAAGAAAACTGCTGGATCCACCGCTGCTTCCAGCTGCCAGTAGTTTCCACACTTGTGTCCCTGATCTTTTTCAGTCAAAATCCTAAAGACTTGTGTATAAGTGTTCTAAATTTCATAACAATCCGACAAAGGAAACAAAAGTTATTCATGAAACAAATCGGTCAATTAAAAAACCCTTTATTAGGAAGGGGGCACAAATGGGAGAATTCAGACCCTAAGAATTTCAACCCTAAGAATTACGGCATTAAGACCCGACTAAATAGTACTGTACCCATATTTAGAACCCAGATCAAAAACACAGTTACATGTGTCTTATCGCACCCTTATAGTTCTTACTCAGAGCATCTTCTTTGTATTTTATGTTGCACAGCCCAATTCAGGGATTCAAAATTTGCGACGAATGCGAGTCTATGAAAATCGAAAACGGGAGCTGTGCGTGGTACGGAAGCGAACCAGTTGTCAAAACAGTCTGCAGAAGTGACGTTGCTGAAATCTACAAAAAGAGTTCTCCAGGTTTCTTGTACAGTATCGCTTCAATTACCACCTACAATGTGGCAATGCTACATCAGGGTGAACGCGTCAGCATACAACCTTAACATGTGAGCACTTGCGCACGCGAGATTCCAGATTTTCGATCGCCTATAACTCTGGAGCTATGAAGCTATAGAAATCTCTAGTGAGCGAGATATTCTTTCACGCGTAGTGGCGCATTGGTTCGCCGATGGGTTGGTTGTGCGAAACAGTCGGTCACGTACCACGTCCACGTCCAGTCCGCACAGTCAGGGGGGGTAGCATTTAGCATTAAGGAAACAATTGCAGGTGGCTGCAAAAAAAGAAGAATATGTGACTCTTTCATGTTAAAGTCTAGTTTGAAAAAGAGCTGTATAAAAGGCGTGCCCCACTGATTTCTAGCTACTTCACATGTAGCTGATAAACTTCAGTTTGAAAAAACCACGTATAAAATCAGAACCAAACGCAGCAAGACGTCACACATTCAGCATTTGTTGTGATCGCGTGCATGGAAAGGTGCAGTGGCAGTTAGAAATACTGGCAGCTTCAACTCAGGACTCCTGCTTGCAAAGTTCTCCAAAGTGGTTCAACATCAATTTGTCTCATGAAATAAAATAATGTTGAGAATACTCATTTGTACAATGATGTAGCGCTGCAATGATGAAACTGCAGTGTTGGAATGCAGGTCAACCAAAGCCAATGCATGTCAACCAACGCATTTGCATGAATACTAAAGAACTGCTTGTAACACCCACTCTGTTTTAAATAAATTTCATATCAACACACCCACGACGTAAATTGGAGACATGTGCTGAGACTCGTTTGCAGAAGTTTTGTTTTATTTTCTGTGGTGATGATGTTGGGTTGTGTTGGAATGCAGGTGGAATGCAAAGTGTTGGAATGCAGGTCAACCAACGCATTTGCATGAATGCTAAAGAATTGCTTGTTTGTAACACCTACTTTGTTTTAAATAAATTTCATATTAAAACAGCCGCGAAGTAAATTGAAGACATGCGCTGAGACTCGTTTGCAGAAGTTTTTTTTTTATTTTTATATTACAGTCTTTGTGGTGATGCTATGTTGGGGGGGGGGGGGGGGGGGGGGGCGGGAGAATCGGATCTTCAGTGTGTCGGTTTGTATGTGTTGTATGCACAAAAACGTTTTGCTCTCGCAACCCAACACGAACAATCCGAAACATGCANACACAAAGAAGACCATCAACCGATGCAAGGGGGGGGGGGAGGGGGCGGAGAGAATGGGAGAGCGCAAAAATAGTTTATCGCCCAGAGGCCCCCAAAGGTCGAGTAGCTCAATGACCAATGGGGGGGGGGGGTTGGGGGCGAGAATAGGCAGAGAGTTGTTGCTATATCTGAGAAACCTTTTATCTCTTTTGTCGGTTTGTCATTCATCATCAAAAACGTGCTCAGAAGTGATTCAGTATCAATATTTTCATGTCCTCAGTAGTGACTCATCATCAATACAATGTGTCATAAAATCATGCTGTGAATGCTCAGTTTAAAAACAATGACAAATCTGTAAAGTGCTGCAGCAAAAGCCAAAGGAAGTCAACCAATGCACTTGTGCAATACAGAAAAAACATTTAACCTTTTTTGTTGTAACGCTTTATTCTTGCGTCATTACATCTCCAGTCATTACATTCGATAGTAAAAATTAGGCACTATACCATCTTGAGCAGACACACCATAAATCCCATATAGGCAGTGGACTAATTGTTTTAATCGGCCCTTCAGAGTCAGCTAATAATAATTGGCTTTTTTGTAATCTGCATGCTTGCTCACATATGTTCATGCACCTTGATCTGCAGGCGCAAGGCCTTTGGACCTGGTCTAAGCTATGTAGGATCGCGGTCCGGCGCTTCCGATTCCATTCCAGCGCGGCGTGGGCGGGCCTTTTTCGGCGGGCTTGGGCTTGTGTCTTCCTTACGTCGTCTTTTTTTGGCAAATCACAATTGTTGCGTCCGCGTCCACTGCGTCCGAAACCTAAGCGAAGCCTAATCCTAAGCCTAAGCGAAGCATAAGCCTAAGCCAAATCAAAGCCAAAGCATAAGCCTAAGCAAAGTCTGGACTAAGCCTAAGCAAAGCCTAAAATTAAGAAAGTTTTTATCGGACGCAGCAGCGGACGCGGACGCATCAATTGTTTTCAGCCGTTTTCTTTTTCGGGGAAATCCAAGTTCATTGGGCCATTGAACCGGGCGAAACGCACCACAATATCTCATCTATTACGTTTAATGCGTCGACGATCAGTGCTCAACGCCAAGAAAAACTAAAACAACGCACCACTAAAACGCTAACACATACACGCGCATGCATGCGTGCGACCACTCGCGAGTCCGTGCGTGCGTGCGTGCGTGCGTGCGTGCGTGCGTGCGTGCGTGCTTGCGTGCGTGCGTGCGTGCGTGCGTGCGCGTGCGTGCATGTGCGTGTAATACAAGTTTTTATAGCGTTAACACCTGTAAAACAAAATAAAAAATAATAAAAAGTTCAAAGTTTTTATAGCATAAACACGTGCAAAACAAAAAAGTTATAAACAAAAAGTTACAGGTATTTTTATGGTAGAGGTTTGATCCCAGGACCTCCAGAAAAGTAACGGACATCAGACT
>JASAMY010000179.1:0-12928 GCA_030248085.1 Paralinhomoeus sp. GSCO2_6 | reverse complement strand
GGGGGGGGCTCGGATCATAGGTGGGCTTAGGGAGGGTCTAGGGAGGGTTCACCCCCCCCCTGGCCAAGGCCATCCCGCTTTTTTGCGGGAGAGAGGCCCCCCCTGGCCATCGCCATCCCGGATAAGTTGCAGGAAACCCTCTCTCATTATTGAAAGAAATAGGTAAATATGCGTATTTTTGTGTCCTTTTTCAGTGTAGCGTGACCCAAAAGCGCTTAAAAAGTGCAATTTAGGTGTTGTTTTGACACATTTTGGACCAAAAAGGACCTATTTGCGCGCTATTTTGGTGCGAAATCTTCCATTTCGACCCCCCCTCCAAAATTTCCGATCCCGGCGGGATGGCGGGAGACCCTCCCCCCTCGATGATACCCCCAGCCACCCCCCCCCCCCTGGCTTTTGACCCAATCTACACCTATGGCTCGGATATATCCTTCAGATGGTGTTCTCTTGTTTTTTACCGTCAAAAAGATAACTGGTGACTCTTTTGTCTTGCCATCGCGTCCTTTTTAGTGTTGTGTGCGCAAAGAGCACCTAAATAGCGCTGTAGAGTGGGGATTGAGGAAAGTAAATAGGGTAAAACGGAATTTTCTTAAGCATCGTCAAAACACCACTATCAAAAATGCGTGACAAAAGAGATCTCTCCCCCCCCCCATTCCTGCCCTCTGGGGGCCAGGGGCGGATCTAGGAATTTTCGGCTAGGGGGGCGAACGAACCAATCTCGTGGAACCGGCCACAATAGACCTATGCGTAGCAGTAGCAGCACTAGCGTACATTTCGGAAACCAAGAATTTATTTCGCAAAGAGGGTAAAAAAATCTAGCCAAAATTCTTATTTTATTTGTATTTCCTGTGTTGCACGCCCACAAATGGCGCTGCAGGCGAATTTTCAACTTCACGCCGCAGGCAAATTTTCAACTTTTGGCATCACGTACTTTCTGAAAGTCATACAAATTTTGTCACGTTTTCTACAAAATTAACTGCGCCGCAGGCGAAAATTTTGCTAATTCTACATCTCTAAAGGCCTTCTTCCTTAAATTGACTGTAATGACCGATTGAAATTGGCCAGCAGTGGCGGATCCAGAAATTTTTTCGGAGGGGGAAGGATTTAGCAGAAGGGGAACCCTGTTGATATTTAGAGATGCTGGGTCATTTCGACAATGTTTTGCGCACCCAATCGGTCCATTATGTACAAGTAATACATAAAATCGGCGCCGCAGGCGAAAATTTTTTGCGATTTTTGATCACCTACACACATCTTTATGCGGAAAAGTAGGTTCGCTGGGCACGTTTCTTCTTCTACGGCCCAGCCCTCCCCCTCCCCCCCTTCGCGCTAGATTCTCGATTTTGGGAGAGAGAAAATTCCCCCCCTCCCTGGATTCGCCACTGTTGTCCAGGTTCGCTAAGAACTGAATACATACTCCCTGGCCCACGGTTGACTTCACTTCGCCCACCGCAGCGCCTCGGGAAAAAATTTTGCGCGTATGGGGTAGTGCGTTAATCAAAAGGAAACAAATAGACATCTGCTAAACCTCCCTGGCCTATGTACCCTTCGCCCCTCGCCTACCCACTTGCCCTTCGCCCTCGCCTGCCACCCACCTTTCGCCCCTCGCCTACCCGCCCGCCCCACACGCAATCCGCCCAGCTATGGGGGCGATCGCCCCTTTCGCCCCCCTCTAGATCCGCCCTTGCTGGGGGCTATAGGGGGTATATCCCTCCCCTGGAAGACCCCATCCGATCCCGAATCGGGACGACCCCTCCCCTGGCTTCCATTTCTAGAGCTTCAAGCCAATTTGTCTTGTAAAAATGGCAAAAAGTGTGCCTGCGGCGCTGTTTTTGTACTTTACAGCTTAAAGGTACACAGAAATGGCGCTTAGATCACGTTTTGAACCGTTTTGGGTCCATTTTGAGGCGAATGACTACCATTGTCTAAGCAATTCCGACGAATAGAACTCCATCCCGAAAATCCCGATTTACCCACCCGCTGCCTTCAAAAAATTGGCAATTTACCCCTCCCCTGGCCCCATTTCCGTGGGTACCCATGCCCCCCCCCAACCAGGTCATCGGCACGCACGCACGCACGCACGCACGGACGGACACGGACCTGCTCCAGAAGGAGTCGAGAGACATGAGCCGCTGGAAGTCCTTCCTGCGCTCAGCCATCATGGCGGGCGACGTGTCTTCGACGTTCATGAAGCGTGCCACGTCGTCGATGCGTTTGTACAGCATGCGCAGCTTGGCAGGCAGCCAGACCGTGAGGAGGTACCCCTTCGACTTCGGGCGGCGCTGTCCTGCCGCGACGTCCGGCAGGCGTTGGAGCGAGCCGGCGCGCTCGGTCTGCGTCAACTGCGTCTCGGGCTGGGAGCGCTGTCGCTCGCTAGGGCCAGCAGCGACAGCGACATTGTCGGCGTTGTTGCCGCGAGTGCGACTGCTGTGAGATTGAACTGCCGGCGGATTGGACGTGAAAGGATCGCGCGCGTCGGACGAACGCTGCCGATGACACCAGAGGAAGACGGGGCATCTGCTCGAGTGGACCGCGACGACACTGGCACAAAGCCGTTTCATTTCAGCAATGAGATTTGAGAACTTTGCGCACTTTACAAATATGCAACCTAGACAACTTACACAACCTGCACAACTTGGGCTTAGGCTTAGTTCGGCTTAGATTAGGCTTAGGTTTACATTTAGGCTTATATTAGGCTTTTGCTTATGCTTAGTCTTTTGTGTAGGTTGTATAAGTTGTGTAGGTTGCATGTTTTGTCTATTACTCAACCTTGGCAATTTACAATTGGTGCGTGCAATGCAGGCAACGCATACCGTGCAGGCGGATGTGTAACGAGTTTCAACTGGAAATAAACGAGTTTCAACCAGCAGTACGGTACTCCCCAATTCAAACATGAGTAGAATATGACATGTCTAATAATAACAAATTGTAAACATAGAAAATTGCTCTGCTGGTGGTGTTGGTTGTATGCGGCGCACCGCTCAACATGCAGTACACCTTTCTACGAAGAGGGTGTTCGAATTTTCCAGTTTAGATTGCCTTTATCGACTGTTCTTTCTGTCTTCCTGTCTATGTGCCACAACTTGCAAAGTGTTATTCTGCTAGAACGTCTCTGCTGTTACTTCTATTGTATATCTGTTTGAACAGAACACACATTACACTTACTGCAACATGATTCTGTGGCTAATGAAACGTCAGCAATCTCACCATCACCAAATGGCCTAACAATTTGTCTTATTTACTCTGCAAATTTCATCTTGCATTGGCATTTTTTTGCAACTTCAAATGTCTTTTCTGTTTTATTTGGTCGGCATCTCCTGTTCAGCATCTTTTTTGGCCTTTTCAATCATTCCTGCAATCTCTTCTTCAGTTGGAATCTGCTCTTCAGTCTTCTTTTTGGCCTTCTCAACCATTCCTGCAATCTCTTCTTCAGTTGGAATCTTCTCTTCAGCCTTCTTTTTGGCCTTCTCAACCATTCCTGCAATCTCTTCTTTAGTTGGAATCTGCTCTTCAGCCTTCTTTTTGGCCTTCTCAATCATTCGCACAATCTCTTCTTCAGTTGGAATCTCCTCTTCAGCCTTCTTTTTGGCCTTCTCAACCATTCCTGCAATCTCTTCTTCAGTTGGAATCTTCTCTTCAGCCTTCTTTTTGGCCTTCTCAACCATTCCTGCAATCTCTTCTTTAGTTGGCATCTGCTCTTCAGCCTTCTTTTTGGCCTTCTCAATCATTCGCACAATCTCTTCTTCAGTTGGAATCTTCTCTTCAGCCTTCTTTTTGGCCTTCTCAACCATTCCTGCAATCTCTTCTTTAGTTGGAATCTCTTCTTCAGCCTTCTTTTTGGCCTTCTCAACCATTCCTGCCATCTCTTCTTCAGTTGGAATCTTCTCTTCAGCCTTCTTTTTGGCCTTCTCAACCACTCGTGCAATCTCTTCTTCAGTTGGAATCTGCTCTTCAGCCTTCTTTTTGGCCTTCTCAACCATTTGTACAATCTCTTCTTTGGTTGGAATCTCTTCTTCAGCCTTCTTTTTGGCCTTCTCAACCATATTTGCAATCTCTTCTTCACTAGGAATAGTTTTCTCAGCTGCCTTTTTGGCCTTCTTAACAATTTCTGCGATATCTTCCATCTCCTTTTCAGCTTTTCTTTGAGCATCCTTGACTAATTTCATGATTTCTGTTTGGAATGGCATGCCATTGAGTGGCATATCACCAGTGGTTTGTCTCTTGACCAGCGTCGCAGCTTGTGCAGGATCGACCACCAGGAAAATTGCAGCAGCAGCAGCAGCTATGGTTAGGCACCCCATCATTATCGTAAGACTGATGACCTGACTCTTTTAGTATTGCACCTTGGCAAATTCCCAATTTACCAGTTTTTGAAAAATGACCAATAATGCATTGGCACTGTCGAGAGGGAGCATTTAAAGGAACGAATTGACGAATGGAATGCAGGAGGAACGAATGGAATGCTGACGTGGATAATGGTTGGCAAAAACCGGCAGGAGTATGTATCCTCGGATGTCTGATTCTTCGCTCACGTTCACACAATGAAGCCAACTTAATGGACAGGTGAGCAAACGCTAGGAGATCCGTCCTGCATTCAATGCATTCAATTCAACGAAACATTGGATCGCATTCCGCTCTCTTCTCTCAATCAATTCTGACGCGCAAGCGGGTGAACAATTGCACATTCGCATGGACAATCATGGTTTGGAGAAGTGCGCTATGCATGTCAAGAGAATCCATCTATTTTGTGAAGGACGCATACCAGCCAGAGAAATCACGCGATGCCACCTAGCCACATGGCTCCTGCGAGGGGGGGGGGGAGGTGTACCGTCTACAGTGTATTGTGCGTACATACAACCTAGCATACCTAGCATACCGTAGGAGATCACCTCTAATTGTACCCTCCGTCACTATTGATTTTTCGCACAGGTAGGGGAAAAGCGTGGCTGAAGGAGGCGTTGGGTGCCGGTGTCATAAAGTAGATGTCCCCCCCCCTTCTACACCTCACGTTTTTTGTACCGTCGCCTAGGTGCATGTACCACACGCACAGGCACGAAACCTGCGCGCTATGCGGATGGTTTGTTATCTGCACAATTTGCAGTCTGGCCGGGTCACTTTGAATGTTCAAGCCGTAGACGCGGACAAGCCGTGGACAGTTTCCGTCGGATGCCCGCTCCTCTCCCCCCCCCCACTGTCCCGGGTAAGTTACGGTCGGTGCACCACAGACAGTGAGGGCGCGCGGAAAAAGCTCACGCCAAAAGATACCTAATTGTATTCTACGCTAAACTTCAGTTTTGCCTGTTGGCATTAGTGTCAGCCAAGTTTGGTTCAGGTTTAAGTTTAGGTTTAAGGCGAATTCTTGACGCCCACGTAGTCGGGGGTTCAACGTCCGCCACTGTCACAGAGCCACTAATCACGGCAGAAGGATGAACGCTCTCATTGCCTTGGTGAAGGGCAGCTGTAGGGCGGTGTTAACGAGAGCCAAGCTGTATAGACACTTGCGATTAGTGCATTCTCAGTACATCAACCTGCGCTTCATCTGTGCCCGTTGGTATTCTTCTTGGAGAGTTTAGTTGAGAGGTCAAAATACAAAACTTTCTTTCACTTCTGTGCATACAGTTAATATTTTGAAGAACCTACGACGCGGTGGAGGCAGCCAACGAGTGGCTTGCAACTACAACCCCACCAGGCGGTATAAAGTTTCAGTTGCATTGATGCTAAGTTTTGAAAGCACGTTTCTACACACGTGTCTACAATGTCGCGGGAGTTATGCGCAAACAAAACCCGGGACACTTAGTGTAGTGCCTACATAGGTATATGTGGCTTACGCTTTACACGCAACTACAACATTCCAAAGCGCTGAGCGAAACACATAAGGCAAGCGGTTTTGAAGCTAGGTATAAGGCCTGACACGACGTCAGTTCAAAACGAGTCTTTACGAATGCACCGCAATACGATGATTGGACAGTACGAGACAACGTCCAGCGAATAAGGGACAACGTCCACGGCTTGCGGGACAACGTCCACGGCTTGCGGGACAACGTCCACGGACTTTGTCCCGCGAGTTGACGGGACACCGTCCCTTTCCGACGGGACAACGCCCCCTACGGGACAACGTCGCCCAATCATTAGACGATTGGGCGACGTTGTCCCGTAGGGGGCGTTGTCCCGTCGGAAAGGGACGGTGTCCCGTCAACTCGCGGGACAAAGTCCGTGGACGTTGTCCCGCAAGCCGTGGACGTTGTCCCGCAAGCCGTGGACGTTGTCCCTTATTCGCTGGACGTTGTCTCGTACTGTCCAATCATCGTATTGCGGTGCATTCGTAAAGACTCGTTTTGAACTGACGTCGTGTCAGGCCTTATACCTAGCTTCAAAACCGCTTGCCTTATGTGTTTCGCTCAGCGCTTTGGAATGTTGTAGTTGCGTGTAAAGCGTAAGCCACATATACCTATGTAGGCACTACACTAAGTGTCCCGGGTTTTGTTTGCGCATAACTCCCGCGACATTGTAGACACGTGTGTAGAAACGTGCTTTCAAAACTTAGCATCAATGCAACTGAAACTTTATACCGCCTGGTGGGGTTGTAGTTGCAAGCCACTCGTTGGCTGCCTCCACCGCGTCGTAGGTTCTTCAAAATATTAACTGTATGCACAGAAGTGAAAGAAAGTTTTGTATTTTGACCTCTCAACTAAACTCTCCAAGAAGAATACCAACGGGCACAGATGAAGCGCAGGTTGATGTACTGAGAATGCACTAATCGCAAGTGTCTATACAGCTTGGCTCTCGTTAACACCGCCCTACAGCTGCCCTTCACCAAGGCAATGAGAGCGTTCATCCTTCTGCCGTGATTAGTGGCTCTGTGACAGTGGCGGACGTTGAACCCCCGACTACGTGGGCGTCAAGAATTCGCCTTAAACCTAAACTTAAACCTGAACCAAACTTGGCTGACACTAATGCCAACAGGCAAAACTGAAGTTTAGCGTAGAATACAATTAGGTATCTTTTGGCGTGAGCTTTTTCCGCGCGCCCTCACTGTCTGTGGTGCACCGACCGTAACTTACCCGGGACAGTGGGGGGGGGAGAGGAGCGGGCATCCGACGGAAACTGTCCACGGCTTGTCCGCGTCTACGGCTTGAACATTCAAAGTGACCCGGCCAGACTGCAAATTGTGCAGATAACAAACCATCCGCATAGCGCGCAGGTTTCGTGCCTGTGCGTGTGGTACATGCACCTAGGCGACGGTACAACGTGAGGTGTAGAAGGGGGGGGGGGGTGGGGATGACTTTGGAGGTGCTCTAGACCAAAAGTGGAGGGAAGAGCAAACCACGTTTGGAGGGGGGGGGGATTTTGCGTTTTCCAGATGCATTGAGACCAACATTCCATGCACAACCCAGCAACTGTTGTTGAAGGATTTGGTGCCGATAATTTGACACACACATTTACGAGAACTTCCTCCAAAAATCACTGCTCCTTCAGCCCGCGTCTTCTCCCCCTCCCCCTCCCCAGCTTCCTTTCCTGGGGTCATTTATCTTCACCGCCGCTGAAATGCACTGTCTAAGAAGTAAGAACCCCATCGAGGAGAAGAGGGGGGGGGTGTCCAGTCTAGAGGCCTCTTCTCTAACCAACCAAAACGTCCGCTGGCTCAAAGCAAATTGAAGCACGTCCCTCTCACCAACCCCATTAGAAGCTGGCTGGCTGGCGCCCGTGCGTATGTACAGTGTATGTATACGTCCGTGGTTGGTGTGCTGGTGGCGGCATCCGCCCGCAGCTGTTCACTTCTCGGCCCGTTCAAAGCCGGCTGCCCAACTCGGTCTGCCCGGAAAAGGTGCTCTGCGCCGCGCTGGCGAGAGCTGAGTGCACTCGTTTTAAGCTGGCCGAGGAGCAGCGAACGCTCGGAAAGGTTTACTGAGAAGGTGCATGCTCATCGAGTCATCGCATTCGCATCGATGCCTGACGCTTGATAAACGCGGATTGGACTAAAGAGCAAAGCTGTTTCGGTTTCTGCTCCCGCAGCCAGGTGTGACTTCCATTGACCGAGTGTATATAAGCGAACGCGAGAACGATTGACGTGCTGTAAAATGTAAAACAGTTTGTGATAGCGTGCGCTTCTCTAGTGTGTGTGAGAGATGAATTGCTTGGCCGAAATCAGTGCGTCCCGAAACTGCAAATTGATTGCGCGAAAAGTGCGTTAATGTTGACGAGCGCAACATTTCGCCCACCGTGCGGTAATGAGTGGACAAGATCTGGACATTGACGGCAAGGAAGTCTGTGGTGTGAACACGACATCGCACAATGAATACAGAGTGTATGGCTTGCGATGGCGTCGAGTGTGGAAAGCAAGATTGCTAGACTGCGTTGTACTGCGTGTTACTTTCCCAGTGTACTGTACATTACGGCTCAACAGCCCAGTGTCACACTTTCCACGTGGGCACTACACCTTTTCTCAGTCGCGTCTCGCGCAGGATGAACGCGGAGCTGCTGACGGGCGTGCTGACGTACTACACGTCCGAGGTGGACCGGGCGCTCGAGAGCGTCGCGTCGATGCGCGCCTCGCTCTTCCGCATGGAGCTCTACATGCTCGCCTTGGTCGTGCTCGCCTACGGCCTCGCGCTGCTCGGCGGACTCGGCGCCATCTTCTACGCGCTCTGGACGCGCAGGCGCCGCTCTCGGCGCGTCCGCGAGAAACTAGCGCGCGTCGCCGCGGTGGGCGCGGTCGCGGGAGCGGCCACAACCGGTGGTGGCAACAACCGCATGTCGACGACGGCGGCGGCCGCGGCCGCCGCCGGCCCCGACAAGGCCAAGGACAAGTGGATGGCCCTCGCGTCCGCCCTGAGAATGCAAAAGGAGCAACAGCAGCAGCAGAGGCAGGAGGGCGCGGCGAACAACTAAGTGAGACGTGCATTAGATACTGTAATTGCCAATTTAAAAATGCCTGTAATAGAATGGAACCATGAACGCGCTGCTACAGTTGTACTGCAAAGTGAGAAAGCTATGACTGTGACGCGTTGTTCTGTAGTCGCGTAACTGATGGGCTGTTTTGAAATCAAGGTCGCGTGCTGATGTTCATCTACCGTGTAGGTGTACCTAAAGCTCCAGTTTTTGTATACTTACAATATGTGCCGTAACACTAAGCACTCTAGCGGTGCTTAGTGCCAGTATGCGATCCATCAAGCACAACGCGGTGTGTAAACCGTAGAACCCGACTCGCGGTGCTAACTGTATACTGTAAGCGCTTTTTTAAGCTCTGTGCCGTCATTTCTTGCCTTCTTGTGCGCCCTGTTTTGACGATGACACACGTATCGCTTCCGCCGTCGCTTCGCTGTTCGTTTTCTTTGCACGCGTTTTGCCCCTCTTCACGTCCGTACTGCTCTTGCCACCAACAAATAAATTTGAACGTACCTATTGTAGGAATGTACCGTCTACAGTGTATTGTGCGTACATACAACCTAGCATACCTAGCATACCGTAGGAGATCACCTCTAATTGTACCCTCCGTCACTATTGATTTTTCGCACAGGTAGGGGAAAAGCGTGGCTGAAGGAGGCGTTGGGTGCCGGTGTCATAAAGTAGATGTCCCCCCCCCAAATAGATGCCCCCGGGGGCGTCTATTTTGGTTGATGTTGACCAAACAGACCAATATAGTTACTCCCCCCAGTTAATTGGATCGGCAGTCGGATCACCAGCGACTTGACTTAAACGGCAACGCCCTGCCCGTGAACGAGGACTTCCGTTTCAGTCTGAACTGAATGCAGTGCAGACCAATGCCAACCGAGCTCGAGCGCCAAGAACGGTGAATGATGTCCAGCTCCTGTCCAGTCCAGCGAGGCGGTGAATGGTGAAGCTGAGCTGCCTCAGCTACCACGGCTACCTCAGCTACATACCATAACGTTCATAGACGGCCACTCGTCAGCATCGGCCGAGACACAGCAATTGACAAGGAACGCGTTAACGACAAGGACGTCGGTTTGGCAGGCAGCATTGTGACAAGACCTTCAAATGACAAGGCTTCAGTCTCAGCAAAAGCAAGCTGCAAAGAGCAATCAAAGAACTGAACGATGAAATTGTCAACGCCGCCCAGCTTCTGATCAAGCAGCTCCACCACCCGAGCCCAAGTTGGCTAGCCAGTGCTAGCAGAAAAGACTGCCTTGCCAGAGGATACGTACCATGTACATGTGTAGCTAGAACTGCAGGGGAACGACAGGGTGCTGCTGATCGAAAGAGTGACGTGCCTGCGGACGCAGACACGGATGTGTTGAACGATTAGAAGGCGACAGGAGCGATGGCCGAGAACAAGTGCTGATTGCGACAAATAAACAAAAAAAGCACGATCGAGCAAACGTACAACACATACAAATACTAGAGTTGGCAAACCCATATTTCATCAACCCAGAAACCCACATTCATCAACCCAGAAACCCACTTTAGTTGGACCACATTATGCTTATCATCCCAACAGCAGTGACAAATAAATATACTTTGGGATTTGTCTTCCTCTTCCAGGTAAATGACACAACTGGGGGGTATCTATTTTGACATCCATCCAAAATTGTTTCCCCCGGGGTATCTATTTTATGTGACACCGGCAGTTGTTTGATAATTAACAATACCTTAAAACAAAGCTATAGTAGGTTTAGATGATTTTAAGATGACCCTATGAATGAGATGCGGTAATTGTAGTATTCGCTGGTCGCTTCCTTTACTGTACTGTATGTACCTGTAGGTGTGTTGGCAAATGCGCCCACATAGGGCCTTTCGGATTTCGCCTTGAGTGGATGGAGTAGGTAAATCCGGACGATTGATTCACCGACAGACTACAGTAATGCAACCGAAGAACGACTTAGGTACATACGCTGCCTGACGTTTCGCGGGGGGGTGTGCGCGAACCAAAACCCTACCCCCCCCCCCCCCCCCCAACGGAACGGCTGTAGACACGTGCAAGCAACAACAGCCGCCAAGCAACTGTTACGTCGGGATTTGGACAGTTTGATTGCGCAACAGCGCTCAACAAGCTGTCGACGTCGCGCAGCTGACGACGCGTACGCTGCGTCGACGCGAATCGATCGATCGAAGAGAGTCGTCACCCGTCCCGCCGTCGAACAGTCGCGTCTGCCCATCTCCTGTACTGTCGGTCTGTTTGTCCGTCTGTCGGTCGTCAGTGGGGGGGGGGGTGGCAATGTGGGTTTTTAAACGTGGGGGTGTGACTGCGAGCCTGTAGTCGTCCACGGAGGGGCGCGCCGTCAAAAACAGATGTACCGTCGAGGAATCGCTCTGGGAGCCGCTAATCGTGAAAACATCGCTATCGCTACCGGGTCATACAACGTGAAAAGGTGGTTCTCGCGTATTCGCGTATTTGGCTTGACGGTGGGCCGCTCGAATGGCAACAGTTGCGGCGCGCTTCTTTGTAAGCGGACCGCCTCGGCCTAGGGTTTTTCTCCACCGCTCTCTCTCGCTTTCTTACAGTCGGTCGCGCCTAGTTGGCGCCCCGGGGGCGCGACGAAATGCGAGAAGGCGGCGCCGACGACGCCGCTTTTTTCTCTCCCCCCATCTCTCTCGCCTGCCGCCGCGCGCGCGAGCAGGCAGAGGCGCCAAAGCCGATGGACAGATAGATTCTCAGGTTCTCTCTCTCAGTCTCACTCACTCAGTTGGCGGGCACGCCGTTTATGGCATGCCCGTGACCACGCCATACGGCGGCGCTGGATTAGACGATTGGGCGACGTTGTCCCGTAGGGGGCGTTGTCCCGTCGGAAAGGGACGGTGTCCCGTCAACTCGCGGGACAAAGTCCGTGGACGTTGTCCCGCAAGCCGTGGACGTTGTCCCGCAAGCCGTGGACGTTGTCCCTTATTCGCTGGACGTTGTCTCGTACTGTCCAATCATCGTATTGCGGTGCATTCGTAAAGACTCGTTTTGAACTGACGTCGTGTCAGGCCTTATACCTAGCTTCAAAACCGCTTGCCTTATGTGTTTCGCTCAGCGCTTTGGAATGTTGTAGTTGCGTGTAAAGCGTAAGCCACATATACCTATGTAGGCACTACACTAAGTGTCCCGGGTTTTGTTTGCGCATAACTCCCGCGACATTGTAGACACGTGTGTAGAAACGTGCTTTCAAAACTTAGCATCAATGCAACTGAAACTTTATACCGCCTGGTGGGGTTGTAGTTGCAAGCCACTCGTTGGCTGCCTCCACCGCGTCGTAGGTTCTTCAAAATATTAACTGTATGCACAGAAGTGAAAGAAAGTTTTGTATTTTGACCTCTCAACTAAACTCTCCAAGAAGAATACCAACGGGCACAGATGAAGCGCAGGTTGATGTACTGAGAATGCACTAATCGCAAGTGTCTATACAGCTTGGCTCTCGTTAACACCGCCCTACAGCTGCCCTTCACCAAGGCAATGAGAGCGTTCATCCTTCTGCCGTGATTAGTGGCTCTGTGACAGTGGCGGACGTTGAACCCCCGACTACGTGGGCGTCAAGAATTCGCCTTAAACCTAAACTTAAACCTGAACCAAACTTGGCTGACACTAATGCCAACAGGCAAAACTGAAGTTTAGCGTAGAATACAATTAGGTATCTTTTGGCGTGAGCTTTTTCCGCGCGCCCTCACTGTCTGTGGTGCACCGACCGTAACTTACCCGGGACAGTGGGGGGGGGGGAGAGGAGCGGGCATCCGACGGAAACTGTCCACGGCTTGTCCGCGTCTACGGCTTGAACATTCAAAGTGACCCGGCCAGACTGCAAATTGTGCAGATAACAAACCATCCGCATAGCGCGCAGGTTTCGTGCCTGTGCGTGTGGTACATGCACCTAGGCGACGGTACAACGTGAGGTGTAGAAGGGGGGGGGGGTGGGGATGACTTTGGAGGTGCTCTAGACCAAAAGTGGAGGGAAGAGCAAACCACGTTTGGAGGGGGGGGGGATTTTGCGTTTTC
>JASAMY010002636.1:0-12943 GCA_030248085.1 Paralinhomoeus sp. GSCO2_6 | reverse complement strand
CACCACTGGCGGATCCAGGATTTTCTGACAAGGGGGGGCAAGCTCAAAATTTTTTTTCGGCTTAAATTTCAATTGGAGAGCTATATTTCGCGCGTTAGGCGCTGGAGCCCACTTTTCGCATGTTTTTCAACACTTACAACAGGCAGTGTTGCTACAAAACACACATTTTGCATTTTTGCGGTTCTTTAGGTTGTTTTTAGTAGAATACGTGAGACATTTTGTTCAAGTTTTCGAAATCGCGCCGCAGGCGAAAATTTTCAATGTTAACTGCCTCATTCCTTAGAAATTCAAGGAATTTAGCATGAGTTGTGGCCAAAAAGTATGCACAAAAGCGCGCGCCGCAGGCGAAAATTTTGGTTTTCCAACCTACATCTGAGCATTATTTTATTGGGCGAAACAGTCACATTAGGTCAGCTTGCATCCCTTGCCCCCTTTACGCGCCTTACGTGCATCTCTACTTTCGATGGGCGAACTGAACCAAAATATAGAGTCAAAACCTTAGTCCAAACGCAGTCGTCCATACACTACAGCGCCGCAGGCAAACATTTTCCAGTTATAAGTGTGTAAATCTTTGGGAAATTGGCCAATATTAGTCCGATTCGTCCCTCTTCCCTCTCGTCTGGGACCCCTCCGCCCCCTTTGCCTGCCCCCGCGACGTTCTCTGCCCCCAACGACAGCCCCCTGCCCCTTCTCTGCCCCCATCGCCTGCCCTCGGCCCCTTCTCTGCCCCAGCGCCTGCCCCCGCTGCCCCCCGTTGCCGACCACGACAGGTGGGGGCACGCCCCCCCGCCCCCCCCTTTGGATCCGCTAGTGCAGCCCACAGCTGCCACCACACGTGTTTACTCGGCGCATTTGGGCGCGCGCGGGAACGCCGTCAAACCGCACGAGAGGTAATAACCGATCCATATGCACCATATGCACCATATGCACCATATGCACGGGGCCTTCGTTATTGCGGTGCGACATTTTTTCTCTTGTCTCTCCATTACAGCTTTTAGATGCGACATTAATTTTTTGTTTGTATTAAGTTTTTGCTTAGGCTTAGGGTTAGGCTTAGGATGACCTTAGGCTTAGGCTTTCACTTAGGCTTAGGCTTTTGCTTAGGCTTAGGCTTCGCTCAGGCTTAGGCTTTGCTCAGGCTTAGGCTTAGGCTTAGGCTTAGGCTTTTGCTTAGGCTTAGGCTTCGCTCAGGCTTAGGCTTTGCTCAGGCTTAGGCTTAGGCTTAGGCTTAGGCTTTTGCTTAGGCTTAGGCTTCGCTCAGGCTTAGGCTTTGCTCAGGCTTAGGCTTAGGCTTAGGCTTAGGCTTTTGCTTAGGCTTAGGCTTCGCTCAGGCTTCGCTCAGGCTTAGGCTTTGCTCAGGCTTAGGCAGCACACGCGCACGCGCGCGCGCACAGGCACATGAACGCGCGCGCACGCGTGCACGCACACGCACACATGCACGTACACGCGCACCCGCACATGCACAGACATGCGCGCACACAAAGGCACGTGCACGAGCGCATACGTGCACGCACACCCACATGCACTTGCACACGCGCACGCACGCGCATGCCCACGTGCACGCGCACATGCACGTACACGCGCACGCGCACGCACGTGCACACGCGCACGGACAGACAGATAAAAGTGGCGGTTGCCTTCGGTCACCCGATAACCCCCCCCCCGGTTTAGAGATATGCGAGACGGAGAGACAAGAGAGAAAAATGTCGCATCGAAATAACAAAGGCCCCGTGCATATGGTGCATATGGTGCATATGGTGCATATGGATCGGGAATTCCCGCACGAGAAGCGGACCGGACCGACCGCCGAAAACATGGCGATGCGGCGGAAACAATTCTTGACTCACCAAAAGGGTGCGTTAACGATGTTCAAATGGAAACAAACGATGTTCAAATGCTAGTACGGTACTGCCCAATTCAAATACGAGTACGTGCAATGTGCTAATCGTAGAAGTTGATATACATCAATAGCATAGGCAGCATAGGCATGCTCAGCATAGGCAATATCGCGCCCACTTCTTCTCTCACAGAATTGTTGCCGCCTGGAACGCCTTGTCGCCTCATATGGTCAATGCAACCTCTTTGTCAACATTTAACACGAGACTTAAAACTGAAAATCTCACTCAATTCCTTGTGGCCAGATCGTAAATCACTGAAAAGTGTCGTCTGACCACGCCAACACATCTTCCGCAGGCAGCAGAGTCTGTACAAATGCGTGCCCTGTGCTTGTACGGAGTACGCGAAGTACGCGGTACCGCGCCCTGTCGCCTTGTGGCTGCATTATGTAATGTAGTTAGCACTGTGTGTGTACTCCTGCGCGTTTGTTTGTTCGACAACGGCAATGTGCTGTGCCGTGCTGCTGTTTGTATCTCGCCCAGGTTTCTTGCATGTATACGATGTACACTTCGTCGCGCGCCATGTGTCGGACTTTTGTTGTATGTGGTTACGTGTGTTGGCAAATACAAAAATACAATAAATACAATAAAAATACAATATGTGCAAAATATCCGAAATATATATAAAATTTCTCGGGCGGCGGCGGTGGCTTGTCTGCATATCCCTCCCTCCCCCTTTTGCCCCTTCTGCCGCCAAATTGTGCGTGCGTGCGCGTGTATGAAGGCACGTTGCTGCTGTGCGTTGTAAAGATGGAATTTCGACCAAAATTTTAGGAATTTAACAGCGAGCGAGTGGCGCAGCAGCGCATACTATCAGTGGAAACACAACGATAGTCAAACGAATCACTGAACGCGTGTTCTAGCCGGTCGCCTATGTTCTGCTCCTCCTAGCTAGGCGACCTGCGACCAAGGCTTCTTTACCCTACCTGGAGCAGCCCAAATAAGTAGAGAGGGGGAGTTTCTAATTGAAGCCAGTCAAACGCGACACCCCCCCCCCCCCCCTCCCGACTCCAGAAGTCCCGGGCCGATGCCCCGAGGCTACTGAAGTAGGGGTGGGGGGGGGGTTTAATCGAAGCAAGTCAAACGCAACCCCCCCGCCTCCAGAAGTCCCCGGCCGAGGCCCCCCCCCCCCCCCAGAAGTCCCGGGCCGATGCCCCGAGGCTACTGAAGAAGGAAGAAGTAGGGAGGGGAGATCAAGTGTCACGTCTGCCGGTCGTAGAACAGCAAGTAGGCGTCCTGGCTGTCGAAGGCGGCCCAGTCGGCGTCGGCGCCGAGCTGCACGACAGTGCTGTCGTCGAACCGCCACCAGGAGCCCAGCTCGTCGACCAAGCAGTCAGCCGTGTAGTGGCCGCTGTCGACGCTGTTGACCCCCCAGTGGTACTACACAACCAACCAGCAGCTGTTGTGAATGTCACTCAACGCGAAATGAGCGCGCACTCACGACGACGCTTCGCAGTCGGTACTTGGTGGGCAGCGGCCCTTGCTGCGAGACAGCGGCGTTGACGAAGGGTGCGACGTCCAACTGCTTGGACACGTCCACCGCAACGCCCACCTTGTTCAAGTTCGCGTCGAACCTACAATTCAGTGACAAAGCAACGCGTCTGCGGCTGCGGCTGAGTCGACTGCGGTGGCGTGCCAACAGCTGAGGCAGGGCCGGCGCCGCTGCCGAGCGCGAGCGCTGACGGAGTCGACTGCGGTCGCGTGCCGACAGCCGAGGTAGGGTCAGGGCCGCTGCTGAGCGCGAGCGCCGACGGAGTCGACTGCGGTCGCGTGCCGACAGCCGAGGCAGGGTCGGCTCCGCTGCCGAGCGCGAGCGTCGACGGAGTCGACTGCGGTCGCGTGCCGACATCCGGGGCAGGGCCGGCGCTGCTGCCGAACGAGAGCGCCGACGGAGTCGACTGCGGTCGCGTGTGTGTGGTTGAGCGCTTGCCGAACGCCTGCCTCTTGCCAACCTCGACATCTCGCACGCGCCTATCCACCGCGCTTTTGCTGACAGTGTATCCAGTCAGCTCCTAGACAAAAAAGGTTTAAGCAAACATTTACAAACATTATTGGTGACTGCGACTGCCGCACGCTAATTTCTTCGGCGGCTGAGCGAGCCGTTCGCGCCGATTTACCGCTCCGCATTTCTTGTAGGATATCGCGCACATCGTCCCGGCCCCAAACTCCGATCTCGATCTTGCGCTTCATCGTTTTGCTTGTTTCCGCGACTCTGATGCGATGCAGTTGAATTTGAATACAGAAAAACACGCTTTCTGCGAAGGATACTGTGATCCCGCTGTGTCCCACGGTGTCCCACTAGGATTTTGAACATCGCAAACATGCGACCAAAAGCGTCATTTAGTGTGGAACATGTAAATAAACTCTCTGCAGTTGTGCTGCTGTAGATTGGCGAGACCACAAAAAGAACCTATAGGTACTGGGCCGATGCGCCAAAATAAAACGAGCAGAAATTTAGATTTGTGTAGATTAAGGCCCTACTCAGGCCTACGTCATGCTTAAGCTTAGTTAGGCATTGCTTCGACCTAGACCTTGTAAGTATTGTAGTTTAGATCTTGTAATCGCTATGGTTTATGGCGGCCTTTCTTGGCACATCGGCCTAGAACTGCCAGCAAACTAGAGCAGGAACTATACTGCCTAAGTACCCAATGTAGGAAATGCACTTCGCGCAACGCAGACGAAAGCTGTTCATTGTTCCTTTGAATACTTCTTCCCAACTCAACTTTGGGTTCTGCCAAATCCCATAGAACAAAATAAGTATACTCAGTTGTTGTGCTTGTAGCTAATTCTGCGTACCGACCCGACGAACGAGAAATCTGCAAAGTGACCTCTGTAGCCATACCAAAGCAAACGAACAATTGTTCATTTTATGTTGTCCGACACATCTTCATTTGATCGATGAACACATTGGTCTTCTCTTCACTGATCAACGCAATCTTTCATGAGCGCCAACTTGGGCTGAGACTATTTCACGGATTCTCACAAGTCACAGACCAGCATACAATTCCAACACCGACTTCGAGTGTTCATTTTTACAGCGTTTGTTGGTCACCTTCAGTTGACGAATTTTGCTGACTGTTGGATTAGAAGCAACGCTCGGAGGCCGTCAATGGCCAACATAGCATACCCATCTCCATGACGCGTTCCCATCTGGAGCCGCGTAATTAGCCAAAGACATTCGGAAGATCGCCATCTGTAATGTAGGGCATCAACCGCAACGGAAAATCCATTGAACGAAATTAGCAGACGAAATCACATTCAAAGAACGTCTCTCGTGAAGCCAGCTGCCTCAAGGCTACTGTATTTCTCTCACTGTACCTGCGGCACTCGGTGGAAGGAGCGTCTTGGGTGTGTGGGGCATGCGAAGTGGGGGAATCAAACCAGCATCGGTCGAGAGGCGACCTTATCGCATCCGTCGGCATCATCCGGTGTAAGAAACCCGGTTCAAACCATGCTCTGGTCCCTTCTGCGAACATTCTCAACACCTACGCACAGAAGATTACAGTGCAGTATGCGGTACTAACATTCCGAACGCAGTTTTACCTCTGGTTTTACCTGATCGCTGGTTTGGTCGTGGAGGGCTGCTTAGACGCTTAGACTTGACTTAGCTACACAATTGTCTATCACCACCCACTGATTCTCTATCGTAGATGCCTGGTCCGGTGTCTGGCGATGGCCAGTCGATCAGCTTTGCAGCATACCTATAGGTGTCTGGGCTGGTGATGTGTCCAGTGATGATCAGTGCATATTTGAAACTTAGGTGGCTGGCCTGGTCCAGTGGGCTGGCCAGGTCCAGTGTCAGGTGATGATCAGTGGGCTGTCCAGGTCCAGTGTCCGGTGATGATCAGTGGGCTGGCCAGGTCCAGTGTCCGGTGATGATCAGTGGGCTGGCCAGGTCCAGTGTCCGGTGATGATCAGTGGGCTGACCTGTTGAAACTTAGGTGGCTGGCCTGGTCGAGTGTTTATGCACAAAGCGCATGATGCGCTGCACCTAGGCACTCTACTGGCCTGCCGTCGACAGCAAGACCGATCCTTCGTCCGACAGTGCGCCGCTTGTCAAGCAAGGGACGAGGAGACAATGTGCGCTCGCGTCGAAGTTCGTCGAAGTCGCTGCCGAGCGTCATCGCTGTCCGCCGACGACGCAGGCCGCAGTCTGCTCGTCGCGTCCGAAGCCCACGCGCAGACCACCAGACCGCTACTCGGCTTGAGTCTTCCTGTCTGCAGAACTTCAAGTTTGGACGGCAGTGATTTGTCTGAGCGGAGTGACTGCATTGACTGGCTTGAATACGACTGTTAGATTACTCTGCTCGTTAGTAGAGAAGGAGTCGGCATTCAGCTATCCTATTCTATTCTATCTTGGCGCGTTTTTGATTTTTCATTGAGTTTTTTTTCTTTCTTCGGTTTTCCCAAGCAGCTCGTGGCTACGAGACTGAGGTCGACTTTTGCCTCTCGTGCGTGCGACCCTGCCCCTAGTACCGTAGTGCCCCGCGCGAGTAGGTTTTTCTCGCAAATCTGGGGTGGGGCTACTCTACGGAATGGTTTCTACGGAACGGAATGGAATCTACGGAACGGCGCGGAGTGGGTGGAGGCAGAGGCAGCGCGCTATCTAGATGGTAGCGGCGCCTTCCCTCGCCCATTCCGCTCCGTCCGTGGTCCATTCCGTTCCGCTCTGCCTCCATTTACTACGCAAGTGGATTGGCGTCAGAGCCATCCTTCAGACCAACAGAGACGAACGAGGTTTATCGCTGCGCACAGTACAACGTTTTAGGGAGACAGCGAAGCTTTACGTGCACATTCCAGCAAAGCGCAATTTTTTTTCCGAAGAGGACCAACTGATCAACGAGTATCTGGGCTACGCGTTCCGCTGCATTCGCTCGTCAATTTGCAGTGAAGAATCCTGCCCCACGCGCTCAAAACATCGCACGTTCCAGCGGTTCTCGTTTCACACGTAAGCTTTTTTGAGCTACCTATGCCGTTAGACACATTCCTTTCGAGTCTTTGAAGGCGACACAAGGCAGGGGAAACTCCAAAGACAAAGGGGAGCGGGGCGACAGGAAAAGGAAACCAAAACACAACGCGCGACCGAACACTCGGACAGACGGGCGAGGGTCACAGGGCGCACTTAAATACCACGTCGGACGGATTCTCGGCAGAAAAGAAACTAAACTTTACTGTATTATGCAAATTTCGGAACATAAACTATTCGGTATTTACATAAATTATCGCTCTTGTATCGTCAATCGCCCCAAGACAACAATGTTTTACGTTGACCTACGCACTTGCATAAGGGCGTGCGGTGGGGCTACTCGCCAATCTACTTGCGTAGTAAATGGAGGCACAGCGGAACGGAATGGACCACGGACGGAACGGAATGGGCGAGGGAAGGCGCCGCTACCATCTAGATAGCCTCTGCCTCTACCTCCACCCACCCACTCCGCGCCGTTCCGTAGATTCCATTCCGTTCCGTAGAATCCGTTCCGTAGAGTAGCCAACCCCAAATCTGGGCTATTAGTAAAAGCGAATTACGAATTGCGAATTTTGAATTTTGAATTTCGACTTCGGTATACTGTACTTCCAACATTTAAAATTTGATTTTTTGTACTGTATTTGAATAATTCAGCGCTCGCTGTGCTTCCGTCTCGGAAATGCGGTTCATCGCCGCGCGTTCTGTGGGCGACAGCGGCGGCGATGCCGACGGACGAGTTTCTTGCTTCGAGCTTCAAAAATTTTGAAAAAACATATGTGCACATATCCGCTTGTGTCTATGTGTCATTATTTGTGTGTATATGATGCATTCAATGCTGAAGTGCAACTATTACAAGCGCTGTGTCGCCTGTCACTGTTGAATCGCACTGTGTGTCAATTGCTAGTTGACAGTCTTGCTCGACGAGAAAGCCACAGCGGCTAACTAAACTAACTGCGGCAGCGCCCACCCACACAGCGAGGGCTCGGTGGCGATGGCGGGGGCGGCGATACGCCAACGAACGCTTCGTCCAAACTCGTGGAGTGGGCGGCGTTCAGCACGTGTTCCAAGGTTCACTCATTGTATTGGGCCGACAGGGAAACGTGCGCTCGAAGGGAGAAGCGGTTACGCGTCACACGACACACATCACTGCAGCTAGGTCACCCACGCGACCCAAAAGAGGTCGACAATCGACATGGAACGCAAAGCCTGGTAGAGGCAACGGCCTAAGCGACAACACGAAACAGAGTGACGACGCTAATGTACAGCTGCTCCAGGGCCCTGAGGAGGGGAGGGTCACCGTCGTCGTCACCATCGAGCCCTGTGGTGTGAGGCTCCCTGACGACGTACCTTGGCGCGTGTCAGCAAGCGTCGGACCGCTTTCTTCGGTGTCGGCGTCGTCATCAGCCTCGTCGACGTCAGCAGGTACATCGCCGTTGAGCGACAGAAGCGGCTGAATGAATTGTTGAAGTTTGCTTGGTGGAGTGGTCGCGTCGCACCAGTGGTCGCCACCCCACCTGCCCGGCGGCAGCCTCACAAGCGCTCGCCATCTCCTCCGCCGTGTCTCCTGAAAGTGATTCACGCTTTGTTTTGACAATTTCATTCTTGTGAAATCAGGGGTGGGGACCGCCACAACCCCTCCCCCTGGGGGACTGAGAGGGGCGGAAGTGAGAAGTGACTAACCAGTTCGACTCCCACATGAATCTCGCGCGTTTGTCCGACGCCAGTGCCGAACCGCAGGAGAGGAGTGGCTCCAGGTGAAGACAGGAGTCGGCGGCGTCGGCCAGGGCAGGGCGCTGGACGGACCGCGGTGGTCAGAGATCCAGAGATTCCCAAGAGATCAGCAACTTACGCGATTCTTTTGACATTCTTGTAGGTGAGGTTGGCGTCGAGCAGGAAGCGGAGTTCGTTGGGCCCAGCTCGCTGTCGTCAGAGAGGACGGAGAGCATCGCGTCGGCCTCGACTCGAGTTCCAGGCCTACCACCACCAAGTAGTTTTCACTTCCTAGAACATCCAACTTTCTTCATTGCGAATTTGCGTGTCGGGCCGATACGCCAAAGGTGTTACAAGTGTTACAAGTGTTACAAGTGTTACAAGTGTTACAAGTGTTACAAGTGTTACAAGTGTTACAAAGGGTACGGTACAATTTGCAAATTTACATACAGCTGTTTTTGTTAGCTCGGAATCGCTTTGTTCTGTTAATTTGATAGTCGTTTTGCAATGCAAGAATTGATTAGTAGCTGTTAGAAAATGAAGCGAAAAAGCCAGCGCGTACCGCCCGAACTTTGGGAGCGAGACGACGTGCAGAGTATTCTGGATAGCTTGCGACGGCGAGACGGAGCGCACACTTTTCGATCAGCAGCTGCAAGAATCGTGGTAATATAAAGCAAAGTCGTCTTTTTTTTGCTTTTGAACACTTGATGCGGGCTGCAATGCAGGAATTGACGGGGTGCGAAGTCAGCTTCATGACCGTATCCCGTCACGTCAAAGACTCTGGCATGGGCTGCCGGCAGATTGACCCAAGTCGACCGCATGAAAAAACGCAGAACCTGGTGGCGGTGGCAGCAGCCGCACAGCTGCGAGAGTCAGCCACCATCCCGCAGCTACTACCACCGCCGCCGGCGCTCGCGAACTGCGGCAGTAGTAGCACCGCCCCCAGGATCGGGCACTTGGTCGTCAATACGGTGCCTTTGCAGTCAGCTTCGTCTGCTGTCGCACTGGCACATGGCGACAGCCGCATTGTCGACAGCTTCGGCGTTGACACGCGGCCGCAGTCGACCCCGTCTGCGTCCAGTGGAGGCCCTCCGAAATCACCGAAGCGGCAGAGCCAGAGGCCAGCGTCCGCTCCGCTAGTAGCGTCGACGACAACGGCGTCAACGACTGCGCTCCTGTCGGCGACGAACGTGATCGCCTCAGCCAGGGCGTTGGGGCGAGCGCTGGAAGACTGGTCGGAAACTGTCGTCAAAACGGCGTCGTTGAGCTTGCGAGTGACTCGGCTGCCTCTGCATGGGTCGGAGAACCGTCTGGGAAGCCGTCTACGTCAGCTGTGAACACGTCGACTGCAGATGGAGCGCCACCAACCGTGAATCAGAAGTGCGAACTGAACAGATGCGGTTCAAATAACGAACCTCAAACCACCGAAGCGGCGCCCGTCAACCGCTTTGCAACGGTGACTTCCAAAAGGCTGACGAAGACGTCTATTTTTGTGACGGATGGGACGGGATTCGGCCGCTTGTACCGCATGACGAATCAGACTCCAGACGGCACAACGTACTACCGCTGCTCTCGGTGCGACTCGCTGAACCGCGTCGAGAGGACCGGCTTAACCGCAACGGCAGTCGTCAGACAAATTGGGGGATTGGAGCTTGGCAGTGTGCAGCATCATCCTGGCTGCTTGCCGATTAGCGCTGCAGTGGGCGACGCCAAGGAGCGCGACCGTGGGGCTCGGCGCCATGTGCGAGAAGGGAGACTTGGCCCAAAGAAAGCGTGGATCGTGGTAACAACTGTCGTCCACTGACAAGAAGTGCAACTAACGCACTTCTTTGATTTGAGGCCCAGGCGGATGCCCTCCATGAGAGCGCAAAGCAAGGATTGCCGGTCCGTGGAGCCAATGCCGTTCCGACCCTTCCAAAAGTTACAGGGGGCGGTTTGAAAAGTTGGAGCTGTACAGGCCAGCATAACCAGGGTGGGTCCCGGAACATTTCCGGGGAGGTCAAGATACTGGTGATTTTATTTGCAACCATCCACCAGTGTCTGATGTCAGCTTAAAAGAGGTCAGCTTAAAAAGCGGAGCGGCCGGGGGGGGGAGCGGTGTTGGGGAGGGGTGCTTTAACTTGGGACTTGGCTGGGGAAAACGACCTGTGTTCAAGACAAGACACGTGCACCTACAGACAGACGTCCATGATATAGGTAGCGGTGCCGAGTGGGGGCTTTGAGTGGGTCCGAGTTGCGGTAGCTCTCATGAACTCGACGTCAGCCAACGCGTACGACGTCGTCTTGTCGGCAATGAAGCAGGGCTGGCAACGGCTAGGACTCGTACCCAAGTTCAAGCACTTCCTCTCCGACTTCGAGAAGGCGGAGATGAAGTCGATCAGCGACCAGTTTGGCGCTGACAAGGTGGGAACAACTGTTTGTGATCTACACAGGTGATTAACATTTATTGCAGATGCATTGCAGGTCAAAGGCTGCCTGTTCCATTACGGGCAGGCGATCCTTAGAGCGGCCGGCTCCAAGGGACTCGCCGGCTTCTACAGCAAAGACAGCAAGCTGGGCGAGAAGAACCCTGTCTGGCGGTATATCCGGCGTCTGCTCTCGATGCCACTGCTGCCCCCAGCGTTGGTGCACACGCTGTGGCACGCCTCTCTGAAGCACCCTCCGCGGGCTCCTGACGGCTTCGTCTTGCCGCCTGGCGTCCCTCGCTGGCCCGACGAAGAGCTGCAAGCGCTCGCCGACTACTTCGAGAGCTTCTGGCTGCCCATGCCTCTGCAGAAGTGGAATCACTGGGCCTCGCTGACTGACCGCACTACCAACGCTGCGGAAGGCTTCAACTCAGCGCTTCTACAGTAAGTATGCTCTGCTTATCAACAGTGCTAATGGCGACAGTCAGTGGCGCGACTGTCCTACAGGCATCCAGACATCAAAGTCCACCCGACTTTGCGGAACTTTCTGCCGGTGCTGCAGGAAATCCATTCGGCGCAACACACTCGAATTGACCAGCTCGAATCGGGGGCAAGGCCAAAGGCGCGAAAACACGTCTACGTCCAGATAGACGAGGACATCAACCGCTACAAGAACGACCTCAAGGTAGGTCATGCTTGACAAAAGCATACCTGTAGTAACCATACCTGTAACCGGGTCTGGAACAGTGGGGGGGGGAGTAAATGGCCGAATTCTGGGTGGGGGGGTGTCTGGAGCAAAAAGTGAGGCGTAGCTAGCCATTTTTTGAGTTTTACTGGTACTTTTTGGTCAGATTGGTCAAATAGGGTGTAAACACTGTTATTTAGCCGCTTTATGGTCATATATCACGGAAAAGCACTGAAATACACCAACATTTACTCACTTTTATCGTCTTAGACCGAGTGAAAATCCATTGGGCAAATTCTGGGGGGGGAGGGTTGGGGGTTGGGTGGGTGTTGAAAAAATAGTGGGGGAGGGTAGAACCCCCTCCCCCAGCCAGTTACAGGTATGGATAAAAGTGTCATTACGGTGGGAACGCACGCATGGGGGAAGAGGAGGCGAGTGTACGTATGCGCGTGCGTGGGTGCGTGCGTAGGTGGAGGTTGCGTAGGTGGAGCTCGCCCGCGCTGGCAACGACCTCGCCAGCCAAGTGTTGGCTGCCGAGCGCCTGTTGGATCGTTGCAACTACCAGCTGGCCAAGGACGACAAACTGAGCGGCGCAGCGCCGAAGAAGAGATGCGTGCGAAAGGCCGCATTTCCCACCCAAAAAGAAAAGGTAGCAGCCGCCGTCGTTGCCACGACCGTCAGGAAAGTGCTGCGTACGCCGACCGAGCCACAGTCGACTGGGCTGCAGTTCCCGGCAATACAGTGGAAGCATCCAGACGCCGTCAACACGTGTCCGCTGGACAATTGGTTGGCTATCGTCTCAGCGGCTGCTCTGGAGCGGCCGAGCCTCCTCGACGACTTCGGCGACACTGCTGCTGAGCTCATTCTCAAAGAAGGGTTGGGCCAACTTGTCGTCGGCGACTACGAGGGCGGCAAAGGCACCGTCGTCAGATGGCTAGTCAGTGTTCACGGATCGACCAACCTGTTCGGCGGCCAGCACGAGATCTTCCTGAGGCACTTCGACGCGGTGTTCGCTGGCGTTGTGACGACCACTTGCGAGGCGCCGCGCTGCCCCCATCCGCAACGAGAGAGCGCGCCGCGCGAGTACAGCTTGACCCGCACCGACGACCTCTCCACGCCCAACGCTCTGCTCGTCGCCTTGACGCAAGTCGGCTACGGCACGTGCGGCGGGCGTTTTTCACAAGGATTCCAACCATCGGAAAGTGATCCTGTGACCCACGACTATCCTGACGCGGACGGAAGTGATCGGATGTACTGTGCAGGTAATTGCGCTACCTTGTGT
>JASAMY010000785.1:0-12975 GCA_030248085.1 Paralinhomoeus sp. GSCO2_6 | reverse complement strand
AGTTTGGGAATACCCTTTCCAGGTGTCACCAGGTGTCACGATTCCAGGTGTCACCGGAGGCAGACCCTCTTTGGGAGGGGTAGTGGAGCGGTGCACACCGAAATGATATTCTTTGCTTAGACTGTCTTATGCTAGTGCTCAGGCTTAGGCTTAGGCTTTTGCTTAGGCTTATGCCTAGGCATGCGCGCACGCATGCACACGCGCATGCGCACATGCGGATTTCCTCCAACGCAACTGCCGCCCACACCCCCACGGACTCTACATCCTGCCTTCTCAGCGTCTTCTCTGCTGCCACCGCTTCTTTGTGCCTGCCAGCTGCACTTGCCGAGGTGGGCGCGGCCGTCCTGTGGGTGACGTCGTTGAGCGCCGTGGCCTGTTGCTGGCGCCTCCGCTCGGTGTCGTCACGCGAGCGCTCGTGCAGCCTATCGGCGAAGTCGCACCTCAGGAGGCGTTCGTTGACGCGCACCTCCGCCTCGTCTCTGAGAGCAGGGCGGCCAGCGCTCCTCTCGTCTCGCGCTCCTGAACAACTGGTGCGTCATGGCTGGGCCGCAAGCAATAAATAAAGAGCGGCAGGACAGCGTCAGTCACCATATGTCGTCGGCGGACTTCAGGTGATGGACGCTTCTCCGAATTTTGTCCAGCATCGGAATCTGTGAGGGATGTGGTCATCCAGCCAAGCTAAATGGGCAGATAGTTTTCGAGATCCCAGGACCTGAAATCCGGCTGGTCATGCAAGACGTGTGCGGAACGACGACGTACGACTACTGCCGCGTCAGCCATGTTCACCCCACCCGTCAGCAGTAGCGTACGAAGGGGGAGGGCGGGGAGGGCTGGTGCCCTCCCATTGAGAACATCCTGAGCTTTTTTGCAACAGGAGTACAAGACCCTGTTGAAATTCGCCCTCAAATGGCGAAGACAAGGGCGCAAGGGTAACTTCTGGTTGTGACGTCACACTCAGTGACGATGGCGAAACGGTGCTTTTCATGCTGCGTGTGCTTGTTGAGCCAGATCATAAGCTAAGCCTAAGCTAAGCCAAAGCTAAGCCTAAACTAAGCCTAAGCTAAGCCTAAGCTTAGCCTAAGCCTAAGCCTAAGCCTAGCCTAAGCTAAGCCTAAGCCTAAGCCTAAGCTAAGACTAAGCTAAGTTTAAGCTAAACCTAAGCTAAGCCAAAGCTAAGCCTAAACTAAGCCTAAACTAAGCCTAAGCTAAGCTCAAGACCAAGTCAGAGCAAAGAATATTATTTCGGTGCGCACCTCTCTACTGCCCTTCCCAAAGAGGGTCTGCCTCCGGTGACACCTGGAATCGTGACACCTGGTGACATCTGGAAAGGGTATTCCCCTCAGTTTAACGGACTACAATGGGCGTAAACTAAAACACACGACCAACACGACCAACACGACCACCACGACCAAAACTTTAGGCTTAGGTTTAGGCTTTTGCTTAGGCTTAGGCGTAGGTTTCTGCTTAGGCTTAGGCGTAGGCTTTTGCTTAGGCTTAGGCTTAGGCTTATTCTTAGGCTTAGACTTAAGTTTCGGCTTAGGCTTGTGTTGGTCGTGTTGGTCGTGTTGGTCGTGTGTTTTAGTTAACGCCCTACAATGACTATCTCGGTGGGTTACACAAGGGTAAAATCCTAACGAATGATGCAAAAGGTGGTCGGGGCCGATGCGCCACTCAACACGTCACGATAGTTTCTGAGAATTAGGCCTTTCTTCAGGCCCGGCTTGACTTTGGCCTTGCTTTGGCTTAGTCATCGGCCTCGGTGGCGCATTGGCGAAATGTTAGTTGCTAGTGCATGCCAGGCAATTCAATGCCGTGCAAATACATAACAAACACGCATAGTAAATTCAAAGACGCTCATACACTGTTAAGGCGATAAAAAAACAACCAATCGATCTTTTGTCGTGCGTGTCGCCAGGGAACGTCAAAACTGCCGTAACGGCGACGATGTTAGAAGTTGAGAATAGGTAACACCTTCTCTCACTCGCGGCTTTATTACCGGCTGTTCGAGTATCGGCTTGTATCTGATACGGTAAACGCCGGCACTATCGTAGTGACTATTGCCTTGAAATTCAAGCGTAGGCCAAAACATTGGACTAGCAATGGACGAGCAGTGTCATTATCTCATTATCAGTAGCGTCAAACTTCTGTTTTTGCTTCTGGAAAGGATGCAAAAGGCGCAATTAGCGCGTAAAGTTCAATGTTTCGTGACCAGTTGTGTTTGAAAAATAGTTTTTCGCGCAACGTTGACGGCCGGGCGTTGTGGCGAGCGCCTGTAACCTAGCTACTAGGGGGCCGGGAGTGGAGGACTGCTTGAGGTGGGGGGTCCTGTCGCATTGCGTCGGCACGTCGACCGGGCGTCCGCGCCAAGCGTGACGTCAATATGGGCCTCTTGGAGGAGTCCGAGAAGTCCAGGTTGTTCGCAGCCTCGACTGCACTCTAAGGAGGGGCGAACTGGCTCAGGGCCGAAAGGCAGCAAGCAAAAGCCGTATCCCCCGTCATGACAGTGGCGGGACCGCGCCCGAGAGTGCCTTCCTCTGTGCAGCCTCGCCGACACAGTGGGACCCGCTCCTTTTTTTTTGCCGTACGATACTTGTACGATACACTTTACATTTCATTTCATTTTCATGGGTGATTCAGCGGACCGGTGATGGACGTAGCGCCATTCTGGCACATCTATGCAGCACTTTGGACCATGACAACTTCCAAGCTTACAAGTCAACAAGCTGTCTCCTGACGGCCTCGTGCCCCCCCCCCCCCACACCGCCCACACCATCGTCTTAGCCTGTTCCCCCTCGATTCCCCCAACTTCCACTTTCAGCGTCATTTTCGGAATATTATTAATGCGTGCACCCGTTTTACTGAATGCGTGCACCCCGATTACTGAATGAGTGCACCCCGATTTATGAACGCGTGCACCCCGATTTATTAATGAGTGCACCCTTCAGATTTATGAATGGGTGCACCCAAAATTTATGAATGCGTCAGTGGCGGCGCTACGTAGGGGCAGGGAGGGGCGGACTGCCCCCCGTAACTTCTGGACTGCCCCCTGCAACTTTTTCCTCTCATTCGTGTGTGAGCGCGTGTGTTGTACTGTACTTGTGTGTGTGTGTGTATGTGCATAACAAAATGAAAACCTTTGGTTGGAGGACAGGTGAGCCAAACAAGATATTGGGGCAGAGTCGCAAAAACATGGCTGAAGGAGAGCGCAACCCACTCAATGGCGCGATTCACCCATTCTGGCTGCGCGTAGATACAGGCGTTCGCTCTCATCATCACACGCACTGCCCTCTCCCCAAAAGCGCAGACATGCAAAGCTTGACGGCTGTTGGGAATTTGCTGAGATTTTTTTTGCCACAAGGTACCTACCTACACCTACCTACCCCTGTTGAAATTCGGACTCAAAGTGGGGAGATGGAAGGGGCGTATGCAAATTATTCTCAATTTCAACGCCAAAAAATGAAGAAAACGACGTTCAACAGCCAAATTTTCGCCTGCGGCGCAAGGTGTATGTAGAGGACAAAACTTTGGAACAAAACTTTGGACAAAACTTTGGACAAAACTTAGCCTGTTCCCCCTCGATTCCCCCAACTTCCACTTTCAGCGTCATTTTCGGAATATTATTAATGCGTGCACCCGTTTTACTGAATGCGTGCACCCCGATTACTGAATGAGTGCACCCCGATTTATGAACGCGTGCACCCCGATTTATTAATGAGTGCACCCTTCAGATTTATGAATGGGTGCACCCAAAATTTATGAATGCGTCAGTGGCGGCGCTACGTAGGGGCAGGGAGGGGCGGACTGCCCCCCGTAACTTCTGGACTGCCCCCTGCAACTTTTTCCTCTCATTCGTGTGTGAGCGCGTGTGTTGTACTGTACTTGTGTGTGTGTGTGTATGTGCATAACAAAATGAAAACCTTTGGTTGGAGGACAGGTGAGCCAAACAAGATATTGGGGCAGAGTCGCAAAAACATGGCTGAAGGAGAGCGCAACCCACTCAATGGCGCGATTCACCCATTCTGGCTGCGCGTAGATACAGGCGTTCGCTCTCATCATCACACGCACTGCCCTCTCCCCAAAAGCGCAGACATGCAAAGCTTGACGGCTGTTGGGAATTTGCTGAGATTTTTTTTGCCACAAGGTACCTACCTACACCTACCTACCCCTGTTGAAATTCGGACTCAAAGTGGGGAGATGGAAGGGGCGTATGCAAATTATTCTCAATTTCAACGCCAAAAAATGAAGAAAACGACGTTCAACAGCCAAATTTTCGCCTGCGGCGCAAGGTGTATGTAGAGGACAAAACTTTGGAACAAAACTTTGGACAAAACTTTGGACAAAACTTAGCCTGTTCCCCCTCGATTCCCCCAACTTCCACTTTCAGCGTCATTTTCGGAATATTATTAATGCGTGCACCCGTTTTACTGAATGCGTGCACCCCGATTACTGAATGAGTGCACCCCGATTTATGAACGCGTGCACCCCGATTTATTAATGAGTGCACCCTTCAGATTTATGAATGGGTGCACCCAAAATTTATGAATGCGTCAGTGGCGGCGCTACGTAGGGGCAGGGAGGGGCGGACTGCCCCCCGTAACTTCTGGACTGCCCCCTGCAACTTTTTCCTCTCATTCGTGTGTGAGCGCGTGTGTTGTACTGTACTTGTGTGTGTGTGTGTATGTGCATAACAAAATGAAAACCTTTGGTTGGAGGACAGGTGAGCCAAACAAGATATTGGGGCAGAGTCGCAAAAACATGGCTGAAGGAGAGCGCAACCCACTCAATGGCGCGATTCACCCATTCTGGCTGCGCGTAGATACAGGCGTTCGCTCTCATCATCACACGCACTGCCCTCTCCCCAAAAGCGCAGACATGCAAAGCTTGACGGCTGTTGGGAATTTGCTGAGATTTTTTTTGCCACAAGGTACCTACCTACACCTACCTACCCCTGTTGAAATTCGGACTCAAAGTGGGGAGATGGAAGGGGCGTATGCAAATTATTCTCAATTTCAACGCCAAAAAATGAAGAAAACGACGTTCAACAGCCAAATTTTCGCCTGCGGCGCAAGGTGTATGTAGAGGACAAAACTTTGGAACAGCGCTGATTTTTAACAAAAAATTTTGATCCACGTTTTGACGCGTATGCCACAATTGAGCAGTGTCCTGAAAATCTAGGAATCATGGGCAAGATCTGGGATCAACTCTGTGAGGTTCCCCAGGAATAGGGTAAAAAATTTACCCTGTTAAAAAATTTAAAAAGACCCTAGTAGGGACGCAGCAGAGTAAAAAATTTGCCTGCGCACTGGGTTTTCTGAGAAGGCGATGTACATCTGTAGGTGTACGTATTTTGGGTCTTCATGTATCGACCGTTTATTCCCTCTTCTTTTCAAAAAGGTGCCTGCCTGCTGCGCCTACCTACGTGTGCCACTTTTTTAAACTGTCATCAGGCACAGGTGGACGTGGACGGTTGCAAATAATAATCACCAGTGTCTTGCCCTCCCCGAAAATTTTCTGGACCCACTCTGGTTAATGCTGGCCTGTACAGCTCCAACTTTTCAAACTGCCCCCTGTAACTTTTGGACTGTCCCCCCCTAACTTTGAATCCTGGCGCCGCCACTGGAATGCGTGCACCCAAGTCGGCATTGCATGGGATGGTGCTCTACTTGGTTAGAATGTGATCTGTCGTCGACCAGATCCGGCTGTTGCATTGGGTCGCAGCCAATCGTCAAACGCAGTGGCGCAGTCAAACGCGACTACTGACCACCAATCTTATCATTCAAATCATCTATGCTATGGCAATGCTGGAATCGCAGCGGGCCTTCCTTTTTTGTTTCAATTTGTTTAAATCAGTGGCGGCGCTACGTAGGGGCAGGGAGGGGCGGACTGCCCCCCGTAACTTCTGGACTGCTCCCTGCAACTTTTTCCTCTCCATCATGTACGAGCGCGTGTGTTGTACTTGTGTCTGTATGTGTGTAACAAAATGAGAACCTCTGGTTGGAGGACAGGTGAGTCCTTCATAGCCAATCAAGATATTGGGGCAGAGTCGTAAAAACATTGCTGAAGGAGAGCGCAACCCACGCAATGGCGCGCTTCACCCATTCTGGCAGCGCGTAGATATAGGTAGGCGTTCGCTCTCATCATGTTGGGTGTTGGGAATTTGCTGAGATTTTTTTTTTTTGCTATGCAGGGGACGACTGGCGGCACCGACCTCTACGCCGCTCTGTCATCGGACCCCCTGCAGCTGCGCTACCTGTGAACTGCGTTTGTGCGTTTTTGTGCAGTGCGGCTACGACAGCCAAAGTCGTAGTCGTCGCGCCGTAGTCGTAGCGACCGTCAAACCTGGTTTCCGTTGCCGCCCGCTAGGCGCAGCCAGGTGTCGCTAGCAGTGCGTCCTTCCCACGTCCATTCAAATCCTTCCCTGGTGATTGGACGACGCACGCGTGGGCGTACGCGCGTTTCCGCTCGCGTGACACGCGCCGACCGTTGGTCACTCCGCACTTTCCCGATCCCCCGAACCGTTTTGTTTCTCTCTCCCCCCCCCCCGGCTCGCGGCGAAGCCACCGTGCGGCCTTTCTGCGCCTTGCACGTGTTGGTGACGGGCCGAATAGTGCAGCGTCGTTGGACGGTCGTACCCAAACCTGCACACGAGCCGTTCGCCTCGACCTCTGGCGGCAGCCCCGTCACGTCGACGCCAGCGAGCTCTCACGCAAGCGCACCGGGCGCTTTGGCCGCTTTCTCGACCGCTGTCGGCAGCCCCGTCACGTCGACGTCAGCCGGCCCACTCAGCGCGCTGCGACAGGCGAAGCAGCGTCGGCTCAAGCGCGTCGCGACAGGCGGAAGCGACGTCGGCTCTTGCGGCGGCGAAGGGAAGTTTTGCGTTGCGCCGCTGTGTCGTTGCGTTCATCGTCTCTCGCCACCGTGGGGAGACAGCGCTCCCTGAGGCGAATTCGAGTTGCAGGAACGCGCGCGGATTTCAGTGTGCTAGCCAAAGGACGGACGAGCAGCGTAGCGGTAGCCAGAGGCGGCAAGTTTCGGCTTCTCGCACGCGCGTGGTGTACGTAGGCGCTCTGTCGACCGGGGGAGGCCTATTCCTTTTAGCCACCGTACAGCTGGGCCGGGTAGCGAGCGCCTCACTACAAGGTACTTGCCTACCTACCTACCCCTTGTTGAAATTCGGACTCAAAGTAGGGAGACGAGGGGCGAAGGGGCGTATGTAAATTATACTCAATTTCAACGCCAAAATTGAAGAAAACGACGTTCGACAGCCAAATTTTCGCCTGCGGCGCAAGGTGTAGAGGCCAAAACTTTGGAAGAGCGGTGATTTTCAACAAAACTTTTTGGTGCACGTTTTTCACGCGTCGACAGGCTTTCTCGCTGTCGACGCTACGTACAAAGCGTCGAAGCAGAGGAACTCTGCTGTCGTCCTGGAAACCTTGGACTCGCAGAAGCGCTTCACTGCCGTCGCGATGGGGCACAGATCTGGGCATCATGATGGTGTCGTCCTGAACGGTCTGCTGGCTGTCGTTTGACAGTGGACGCCGGACTCGTTCTCTGGGATGCCTGCTGCTCTCTACCAACACAGCTCAGCGTGTGTTGAGTACCAACTACCACTTCTTCAAGGGCCTCTGCCTGCCCTCGGGCAGAGTGGGCTTCCAACATCCAGGAGCTGCACATGGCGTCGAACGGCGCCTCGTTCACGACCGCTGCGTGGCTTTGACCTATTCGCCGACTACGTCGACACCACCTACGTCAGCGGCGCCCGCGACTCTTGAACCCTCAGTGCCTGCGTGATGCGTGCGTAACATAAATCAGGGTGTACGCGTCAGCGTACAACCCTAATATGTGACCACTTCTCAATGCGGGTTTTTGAATTTTCGATCGCCTATAACTTTTGATTGCCTGAACGGATTTTGACGCGTTATGGCGCAAATGAACCGCCTTCTTCTGGGGCATCGAATGCGCCATAACGCGTTTCCTTGCTTTACTGTAAGGGGTCAATAGTTCCAAAAATGTTCCAATTTTGTGGCTTTTTTTTCATGTTCTCTGCCAGGTTTTTGGAGCGCCACTCGTGAACGGCTAAAGGTATCGATATGAAACTTGGACAGCATCTGCAGCTATTGCAAAGAAAATAGACGCCCAAAGGATTTCTTGATAGGCAGCTCCGATTTTGAGATATCGTCGATTTGGCGATTTTTCTTGGACATAGCCGTTTTTTCGGGTGGTTTCCACCAAGAGTAAAACTCCAAAAGTGCCGAGTAAACCCCCAATTTTTTTTTGATTTCCTTGAACAGTTTCTTATGGCAAGTCTATGCCAAGCCACTAAACCTAAAACTTGATTACTGATAATGAGATATTAGCTAATTAAAATTTTGGAAGAAATGTTTGTCCTCTATAGGCGCTTCAACCGTTGGTCTGAGAGGTTTGCTAAAATGGGGAAAGTTGATCGCCATGACCTGGAATAGACCCCTTTGAAAAAATTAGTCACCCCAGACGCACCAATATGTCTCTACGCTCTTGGGAAATTAGTGAAAAACAGCGATATTTCGGTGTGGTTAGCTCGGATCGCTTTGAGGTCAATAATAAAGTTGATCGCCAATCAGTGGGGAACATTTCATTCCTTAGGGCCAATGCGCTCCGACGCACCAAAATATTTTCACTTCCGGGAAAATCGCTATATCTCGATGTGGGTAGCTCAGATCACTTCGGCTAAAACATAAAAGTTGACCGCCTGCATGTGTAGATCATTTTGGTTCTTTACACCACTACGCTCCGACGAACCAATATGGCATTACAGAAGTGCACGCACGCACGCACACCGTCAAATGGGCTGCTTCACAAGAAACTTGATGTGGGTAGCTCGGATCACTTCGGCTAAAACACAAAAGTTGACCGCCTGCACGTGTAGATCATTTTGGTTCTTTACACCACTACGCTCCGACGAACCAATATGGCATTACAGAAGTGCACGCACGCACGCACACTGTCAAAATGGGCTGCTTCGCAAGAAACTTGATGTGGGTAGGTCCGATCACTTCGGCTAAAACACAAAAGTTGACCGCCTAGTCATGGTGATCATTTCTATACTTTACATCACTATGCTCTGACGCAGCAATATAGCACAACTGCATGTGCATGCACACATGCACATAATGTACATAGCACCTAGGTATGTACAATGTATCGTCATTACCGTATTTTGCATGCAGCTATTGACCCCTTCCCAAAAAAAAACGTCTCGGTGTCGAGCGGACTCGATCGCGCCATCGTACGCGCATGTACGTCGGGCCATTCGCGAGTTGCTTTGCATTTATTTATCAGGGTGTACGCGTCAGCGTACAACCCTAATATGTGACCACTTCTCAATGCGGGTTTTTGAATTTTCGATCGCCTATAACTTTTGATTGCCTGAACGGATTTCGACGCGTTATGGCGCAAATGAACCGCCTTCTTCTGGGGCATCGAATGCGCCATAACGCGTTTCCTTGCTTTACTGTAAGGGGTCAATACCTCCGAAAATTTCACGTTTTTTTCGAGGTTTTTCGTGCGCCATTCTCGAACGTCTTATGCTATTGGAATGAAACTTGCCAGACATTGGCGACTCATATCGGCTCTTAAAAACCTAAATGGGTTCCTTTGTTAGCGTTCCCTATCTCGAGATAATGTCAATAGTATGGTCGATTTTGACAACTTTTTGAAATCATGTCAAGGTTTCTCGTGTTTTCCTACTGGACTAACATCACCTTCTAACGCGCTATCTAACGCGCTATAGCACGTATGCATACTCGGTCGCAGTACAGAGATATGTCCCAAACTGTTTGAAAGCAAAAACCAAAACACGTCATTTTGTTTTGAAACTGCACAGGCGTCTACAACTCACATTTTTAGAAAGAAAAGCTTCTGAAGTAATTTGTGCTAGGTGCTGTTAATCTTGAGTTATGGTTTACTTTGTGAGTCAGTGCTTGGGCACAGTGGGTTTGACTGTCAGTGCTTTGGCGCGATCCATAAGGCATCAGACTACCGATCGAGAGGTCGCCAGTTCAACTCCCGATGGCGGCTTTGCTTTTGCACGTGTCCCTGCAAGAGGGATAACGACTTGTTGCCCCACCCTTCCACTTTGGTCTTTTCTCTAGGTTCTGCCGATTTTTTTTTTTTGATTTTTTGAACTTGTGGAAAGTTTAAAAAGCATGCGCGCGTGCATGCGTACATACGTACGAGCGTGCGTGCGTGCGTGCCTGCATACGTTTGATGCGCCAAGCATACGACACACATGTGTGACATAGCAAATCCAAACGTGAATGGCGCCCACGCGCATACTAGTGGACTCGCACCGAAGCAGAACAAATATATAATAAGAAATAAGCCGCCACCGGCGCACCAAGTGGCGTGACCTAGGGATTGAGATGGCAACCAGGTCGGCGCCAATGCTGGCTATCCCGCCAGGCGCCGCCTACTGGGACGACGCATCCGGTCCGTCGATGCCCTACACCGCCTGGTACGACACGTTCGAGAACTGGCTCGAGCTCCAGTCAGCGGGCGACGTCAAGCTCGACAGCGTCATGAAGAACAGACTCCTGTTCCAGCAGCTCGGCACTGAAGGTCGCAGAATCTTCGCGACAACGCCAGCAATGAAGTTGCTGAAAGACATGACCTACAGCGCGTTCGCCGACAGCGTCAAGAACGTGTTTGCTGAGACCCTCAGCACGCCTCGCATCCTCTACGACCTGCTGTCGCGGCGACAAGGCACCCAAGAAACGGTGAACGAGTTCCTCGCGGCACTGCGCCACCTCGCCGCAGACACGCCCTACTGCGACGAGTGCCGCAACCTGACGATCGCAGCAATGTGTGTCATCGGGACAAACTCAAAGTCTCTGCAGGAGAGACTGCTGCATGAATCCGAGCTGAAAATCGACAGGATTATCGCAAAGCTCCGAGCCGACGAGTCAGCGCGGTCCAATGCGACACATCTCCAGGGCAAGCACGTGACAGCAATTCGTCGCCAGCCCCCACCGGCCCAGCCGTCATGGACCGCCCGCGGCGGCAGAGGCGGCGGACGCCGTGAGAACTCACGCCAGCCGACAACGTCGAAGAAGAAGAAGAAGAAGAAGAAGAAGAACTCACGAAGAAGGGGGAAGGTGGGATCAGAAAATCGCCGAATTGGTCGGCCAGTACCGACTGAGCCCGCGTGCCGACGGCAGACAGTCGCCAGCACGACTGTTCCTCGGCTGGAGTCCGCGACGCGACTTCCAGCCAGCCGGCCAGCTGAGCCCGCGCCCACCCGCGGTGGCGACAGAGGAGAAGCAAGCGCCAGCGAAGGACACGCACCTGCGCGCGCGCGGCCCCTACGAGAGTGGCGACGAAGTGTTGGCGCGACGCCCGCTGAGCATGACACCGAAAGGGACGTCGCCCTGGTCCAAGCCCCTCAAGGTCGTCAAAGTCTTGGGCGACAAGACCTACCGCCTGTCTGACGGCAACGTCTGGCACTCCGACCAGCTGCGCCGCTTCCGCCGGCAGCAACCGACACCAGCGCAGCTGCAGCCCCCTCTGCTGCGAAGGTCGACGCGGCTGCGCAAGCCAAGGATCAAGTACTCGCCTTGATCACCACTCCATCGAAGAAGGGGGTGGTTGATGCGCCAAGCATACGACACACATGTGTGACATAGCAAATCCAAACGTGAATGGCGCCCACGCGCATACTAGTGGACTCGCACCGAAGCAGAATAAATATATAATAAGAAATAAGCCGCCACCGGCGCACCAACGTTTTATCGTATCAATGTGTGTCTTACGAAAAAACACTGTATTAAGGAAAAATTTGCAGGTGGCTGCAAAAAAAGGTGAATATGTGACGCTATTTTGTTAAAGTCCAGTTTGAAAAAGAGGGTATTAATTAAGGCATGCCTCATTGGTGTATAGCCACCTACACTTTGCAGCTGATCAACTTCAGTTTGAACAAACCGTGTATAAAAACTGAACCAAACGCCAGCAACACGTCACATATACGGCATTTGTTGTGTGAGCCATCCTCATTCAGCCAAAACGCAACAGCAATCCTTTAACATCTCATCTATTCTCTCTGACAATGCGTTGCCATTGGCCGTTATTACCATGGACCTGGCACAGCCACATTCCTGGTAAAATAATCGGCACCCTGCTAACATTTGTGACATGTCGGTTGCCACTACAGTTAGTGATGTGCATGCATACATACTGTATCTGGCTCCATTCGTCAGTCCCCTTTTGGCATTTCAACCAATGATGAACTGCTTCTACAACGTTTTCATAGTGCAATGCACCATTTTACATCTATTTGTGAGTGCTTACATGTATGCATGTGTGCCTGTACGCGTGCGTATGTACGTGCGCCTGCATCGTGTTCCATGTAAAGATCGTGGGGTCCTTCCTGCCTGTCTCGCAACCATGTGGCATTCAGTCATGCGGCATATGTGAATGCACTGTGTTCCCAGTCTCGTTAAGTCCTAAAAATTGCCAGCTGCTACCTTCCTATGCACGCGAACACAAAAAGAATTAAAATTAATTGGGAGTGGGAAAATATGGCTGCGAACACAAAAAATGCCGAATATGTGACGTGTTGCTGCGTTGGGTTCAGTTTTTATACACGGTTTGTTCAAACTGAAGTTGATCAGCTGCAAAATAGGTGGCTATACACCAAATCAAGGCATGGCTTAATTAATTACCCTCTTTCAAAACTGGACTTTTTTTAACAAAAATAGCGTCACATATTCACCTTTTTAGGCCACCTTGCAAATTTTTTCCTTAACACACAATTATATAAGAGTGAAACAAACCTGGGTGCACGCATTCATGACTTTTTGGGTGCACCCGTTAACGGTGATGGGAGGTGCGACTGAGTTTGATAAAATGGGGTGCAAGCGTTCATAAATCAGGGTGCGCTCGTTCAGTAATCAGGGTGCGCGCTTCAGTAAAAGGGGTGCACGCATTTAATTCGTTACCGTC
>JASAMY010000307.1:0-12973 GCA_030248085.1 Paralinhomoeus sp. GSCO2_6 | reverse complement strand
AGAGTGGGGGGGGGGGTTAGCTGGCCCATTTTGGGGGGAGGGGGGTTTGCCGAGCAAAAAGTGGGGGGTAGACGGCCATTGTTTGAGTTACAATGGTACTTTTGGTTGTAAAATGGGTATAAAAAGGGTGTAAACAGTGTTATTTAGCTGTTTTATGGTCATATAACACTGAAAAGCACTGAAAAACACCAACAGTTACTCACCTTTATCGTTCTACACATGACGAAAATCCTTTGGAAAGTTTCTGGGGGGGGGGGTCGGGGGGGAGTTGGGGGGTGGTTGAAAAACTAGTGGGGGGCCCCCAAAGCCCCCCCAACCACCCCCCCAGTTACAGGTATGCCCTTGAGCTGCCGGCCAGCGGAACCAACCCGGCGGCAGTGACAATTCCGGCCTGTTGATGGGAGCCGGCCCTCCAGGATCGGGCTGACTGGGTCTCATCTCTCACTAGCAGCGGTCGATTGTGACCAGAGAGAGGCCCTCGCGATCATAGAAGCAACCCACACACAAACAAAAAAAACGGGAGTGTGCGTACTTACACGCATGTACAGCGGGGAGTGTGCGCACGCACGCACGCACGGGAGCGTGCGCACGCACGCATGCACGGGAGTGTGTGCACGCACGCACGCACGGGATTGCGCGCACGCACGCACAGGAGCTGCGCGCACGCACGCACGCACGTACATGCACGCACGCACGCACGCGCGTACGCACGCACAAGAGTCCACGCACGTGCACGCACGCACGTACGCACTCATGCTCGCACGCACGCACGCACGCACGTACGCACACAGGCACGCACGCTCGCACGCACGCAGGGGAGTGCACGCACGCACGCACGCACGGGAGTGCACGCACGCAGGCACGCACGGGGAAGCTGACGCACGCACGCACACACGCACGCACGCACGCACGCACGTACACGCACGCACGTATACATGCACGCACGCACGCGCGCACGCACGCACGGGGGAGTCCACGCACGTGCACGTATGCACGCACGTGCACGCGCGCGGGAGTGCACGCACGCACGCACAGAGGAGCACAGAATTTGAGCCAGTTTCTGTCAACGGGGTGCACGCCTTAACGATCAACAGAGGAACACAGACTTTGGGGCCAATTTCTGTCAATGGGGTGCACGCCTTCACGATAAAGAGAGGCAGTGGGAATTTGGGCCAGTTTCTGTCAACGGGGTGCACGCGCCCCCATGGACAAAGGGGGAGCATGGAGTTTGGGTCCCTTAATGCTGACGACTGTCCTAAGGAACATTCGCCCACACAAGAAAAAGACAAAGCTATGCATATCCTTGTGCATTATCATCACTTCGACGTTATATGCAAAATCAATTGCTTCGTGCCTTAATGTATACATGGCGGCCGAAGGCCGCGCGCGCCTCTAGTGGTCTCCAAGAAAACCGCACCTGGACGACGTTCTTGGAGAGACTGACAATGTCGGCGCTGTGCACGACCGCCTGGGGGAAGTTGCGCGCGTAGACGGCCGCGTGCTCCTCGCGCCAGTCCAGAGCGAACGCCTCGCGCGTCACGCCCGCCTCGCGCAGGCCCATGCTCAGGCCTGCAGCAGCGGTGTGGTCCTCCAGTCAACAGAGCAGCACGCGCAAGGGCGCGCTGCCTCGCCTACCCACCGCCGGCGCCGCAGAAGGCGTCGAACACGCGGAGCTTCTCCCCCTCCGAAAAGATCGGATAGTCGACCGCGTCCCCGTGCCGACAGCCGAGCCCGTCGCTCTCAGGCTGGGTGAGCTGACCTCCGGGAAGCTGCGTGCTTTCGTTCAGACGCTGAATCGGTTCGTACTGGCGGCCCGCACAACAACACGCAGCTACTTGATCAAAAAATCCTACCCGGTTGCAGAAGAATCGCTTGGGTCCCTTCGTCAGCCAGCCGTCCAAGTCGTCGAAATCCTCACAGTGGAACTTCACGAAGCAGCGACCGACGAGCGGCTGAACGACGAAAAAACTGCTTGTTGTGACAGCAAAAACCAACAAAGAAATCACACCTGAACACGGTTTGAGTCGTCGATCAAAATTGTCCTGGAAACGTTCCCGAGCAGCATTTCTTGCCCCCAGGGGTTTTATTGGAGGATTTACGGTATTTGCTTTGGACGACCGCCCCTCCCCCCATCGTAGAGCCATCCCCCTTCACTCAGCCAGACTCGTTATCGTTGATTGAAGCCAGCGTATGCATGCCGGCGTGTCTGACGGCCCATTCTTCTTTGGACCAATTCAGGCAACATTTTGCTGCCCAAGGCAAGCTCGGGTAACATTCGGCTGCAGTCCTACTCGGAGGTGCTGTCGCCTGCGGGCGGACTGGGCGGCGGGGGGTTCCTGGAGCCGCCGCCGACGTCGACGGACGCGCGGACGCTGAGTCGGCTGGTGCTGATCGACTTCGAGTACGCCAGCTACAACCACCGCGCGTTCGACTTCGCCAACCACTTCTGCGAGTGGATGATCGACTACACGGAGGCGGAGCCGCCCTACTTTCGCGTCGAGCTCGACCGCTTTCCCACGGCGGAGCAGCAACGGCGCTTCATGCACGCCTACCTCGACGCCGCCTCCCGACCGCCCCGGGCCGACTCCACCGACAGTCCCGCCGTCGTCGACGGGCCCGTCCAGCGGTCGGCCGAGCGCCAGAGGCTCGTCGACGCCATGATCGAGGAGACGCGCGCCTTCGTGCCGCTCAGCCACTTCTTCTGGGGCGTCTGGGCGCTGCTCCAAGTCGAGCTCTCGCCCGTCGCCTTCGGATTCGCCGTGAGCCCTTCTCCTTCCCCTCTGCACACACTCGCGCCCACTCTCTCTCGTCTCGCAGGAGTACGGCAAGACTCGGCTGGCGCTCTACTTCGATTCGAAGGAGGATATGCTGGCGCTGGAGCGCCGTCCCGCCGGCCAGAAGGGCCTGGCCGTCGACGTCGACGCCTCCTGCGGCGCCTCCGTCAAGAGCTCCGCGTCCGCCTAATCGGCGATTATCACCCTTCCCTTTCCACCCGAGCGCAACAGACGACCTGCGGCCTTAAAATTCAACTCACTCGAGCAGACTCACTCGGCACCGTTGAATACGATACGATGACGACTCGCGAAGTTGTGATGTGTCACACGTCTCACCGTGCCCTCCAGGACCCCCGCGTGCTTTCTCTGTTTTCAACAGTCGAGCCCTGTGCGCGTGCAAGTGCAACCCGTGCTTTACCGCGACCAGACGACGAGCTCCCCTCCCTCGGCTGTGGGCCCACTGTGCGCCCCTGCGTTCACGGTACGTAGCCGCCCCCTTCTGACCGCTGTCGTGTCGCTATAATTAGCAGAATTTGTGTCACGCTTCTTTCTGATTGACCTGTCCGCGCTATATTGCGACTTGTGTCTCTAAAAGGCCACAAATGGCATTCTGCCCTTCAGCAGCATTCGTCCAAACGCACATACCTACGCGTGTTTGTACTACGGTTGATTATGCGAATTTCGAACTTCTCCAATCTACCGTAAATTTGTCCAATAGTACCCATACTGTCGTGTTACCCATTGGCTATTGAGCACTACTAGCACAGAGAGCACTATTGGGGAATTTACAGTTGCACAACATGCGACAGTGACAGTCCCTCAGAAAAACTCGAACTCGTCGGTCAGGCCAGGCAGTCAAAAAACGGAGCTCAGAAGAAGAGGTATCACGTACAACTATGCGAAACGTAAATAACTTTGTGAGTCCCGAAAGAGTGACGCGGAACAACTTTGGGAAAAAAAGGGCTAAGGTTTGGGTAATTGAGGACTGAAGTCTAACGACTGACACACACACACGTGACTGTCGAGTCACTCTGATTAGAGGCAGCAGCAGCACAGCAGTAGAAAACGCAAGCTTGCCTATGGAACCGTTTCTAATATCTTCAGTTCGTTTTGGAATGTGGCTTGTTCCTGGCGGCAGGACTTTACTCCACATTTGTCAGCGCCTCGGCGTCGCGTCGTCTATCGGTGACGTTGCCGTGGCTTGTTGGGGTCCGACGGTGGATCCGCAGGCAAACATGTGCTTCCTGACGTCTCCCAGGAAAATGGCCAGCAGAAATCTAAAGAACGGTGCCACTGCTGTGCGCGCCCTGTAGGCACCGAGAGTCACTCAGACAGACAACCGGACCCATTGGAGGACTGCGTGGCGATCCAGACGAAGGAGGTGGTCAGGTAGAAGCCCCACTTCTCCGTGGCCAGTCTCGACCAGATGTGAAAGCTGACGATGGCGATGAAGAGCGCGGCCACGTTCGCGACCGTGATGCCGAGGAAGCGGAGCTCCGTGCGCCGCCGACGCTGCCTCTCCGCCTCCTTCAGCGCCACCCCGCGCTCGCCCACCGACGCCAGCTGCTCCTGCACGCGTCGCGCGCGCGCTTGTCGGTTCCGGACAACTACTAACTGGCTACTCACGAGGTTGCTCTTTCTCAAAAAGAGCAGGGCGACGACGTTGAAGAAGATGGACTGACGACGGCCAGACTCAAGTAGAAGTCGACGTAGTAGGCGATGGCCGCCCCGCATGGCGTGTTCTCGTAAGTCCAATAGTAGCCCTCTGGGTTGTAATAGAAGCTGCAGCCTTCGCCGAACAAGAGAAAGAACACGAGGAATGCCGCCAGCCAGGACAGCACTAAACCGTCACGCGTTACCCACTTGGGTATGGTGCATTACCTATACATGTACATAGGTATGTAGAGTGACAATTTGGGTACAACAGAGACTGACTCGCGATCGCAGTGGTGTTGGTGCTGGTGAAGACGCCGCTGTACTGGACGGGAAAGGTCATGGCGACCGCGCGGTTGACGGCCATCGCGAGAATGGCGAAGATGCTGCCGAACCAGCAGAGAATCATCATCCGCCCTACGAGCCGACCCAATCCGCTGGCCGCCCACGACATCGACTGACTGAACGATCAGCGTTCCAGTGCATGGCTTGCTACCTAGTGGAGTGTAGAGTAGTGAGTGCAGTAGAGTGCTACCTACATAGTAGTGTGGCTTGCTACCTACTTTTGAAGGGCCTGTGGGGGAGGGGGGGTGGGGGTGGAGCACCTTGCGGTGAGCGGGCCCATCCAGAACGTGAGAATGAGCAGGGCGCCGCAGTCGGCGACGCCCATGGAGGTGCTGAGCAGCGCGAAGGGGCTGCCCTTGGTCGACGGCGCCCGATTGATGGACACCAACACCAGAACGCTGGCGGCCAGACTCGCGCCACCGCACACCATCGAAATGCCGCCGTTGACGACGCTTTCGTTCTCGCCAAAAAAGCCGCTCGTCGTAGCATTGGCAGCCATTCTCTCCAGTTGCAACTAAGACGCACACTATGCGCTGTAGGGTCGACGCTGAGGTGCCCGATGTAAAAATTGTTGCAATTTCCAACCGCGACTGAAACTTTGCAGGCGCAGTAAAAAATGAACGACACGTTGAGTTAGTCGTGACGTGCAATGTAACATGTAGGTACCTATGCGCATAATAAGTACTTTGTCTCAGTTTAGCGGTTGCTACAATTAGGTGGTGCGATCTGTGATGTTGAATGGAACGCGAATGCCTAATTAATCCTTGAGGACGGACCTCATGGACTTATTAAAAGAACTCCTCGATTTAGCGAGAGAGGCGCATGTTCAGCACAATGCGCGGAATGCGTCTCTCGTGACACGCTGCAAATGGATAAACCTTCGACCCTGGGCAACTCGCAGCTTTGGTGAGAAAACAGGAGTAGGAATGCGGAAGAGAAGCAGCTACATACGTTGCATGCGTCTGCATCTATAGCAGAACAGAAAGGGAAAAACACGTAAATATCCCTTAATGCAATGCAAGCAAAGCGGACGGCATTGTGTAGATAGTGTACACCTGGGAAGCGCGGAGCAAATGAGGCCGCATTTTCAATCTGCGTATCAGAATGTCGAAACCGGATCGGAGGCAGCCGCGCCCCGGGTGGTAACGCACGCGATTGAATTGATTGAAAGCGCGCACGGTAACTATTGTATCGACGGAATTGGATCAGAGTGAGCTTCGTGCGTTTTGGCCAGCTCGGCCGCATTTTTAAGGATGCGAGTTTTTCATAGAGGAGAGTCGCCGCCCCCGCAGGAAGGAAAGTAAGTAATGACTGACAGAGTACCAAGAAAGCACCGAGTCAAGAGTTTATGGAATCTGTACATACAGAGCCGGCTTTTTTTGTTGCGCTGCATTTGGATTCCACCACTGCTCACTTGCGTTTGTATATCGGTACAGGTTTCTAAGACACAGCACATTCAACATTGGATACACCCGTTTGGGCTATGGTTCTCTGCCCAGTGGCCCAGTGCTATGGTGTGCTATGGCCCAGTGCTATAATTTTCTCTAATCAAGACCAGAGCGCTCGGCGATCAGTGTACGCGAAGCAGCTTTCGGGTTCAGCCACGCCAGCAAAGGCAGTACGTACACTGATGTACGGTACAGCGTCAGTTTCTCTCGTATTGGAGCGGTTTAGACACCGCGGGCCTCGGCAGGGCGTTGCGAGTGTCCACGAGTCGATGGAACGCCTGCGAGAAAATCGTCGCGAGACCCACCGCCATCAGGACGGCGAAGACCGCCGCCAGCTTCAGATCGAGTCTCAGAGAGCGAATCGTAAACGTCGCCGACAGCTGAACACAACATCTTGGGCGTTCGAAGAACGCATTCGCGCGCTCTCTGCCGTGCACCGACTTCTCCGAGTTGCTCGTGTGCGCGATGCAAGTCGGCCACGAGAAGTATCTGGCGCATGGCCGTGCAGACGGCGCTGGCGAGCTCCGACCGCTGGTCGGCCGGTCCCACGTGAAGTGCGCCAGAAAAGGCGGCCGCCACGGCGACCTCAGCGCGCCGGTAGCGCTCGCCGACGGAGACGACGGTGAGGCCGATCGCGAGCACCGCCACCGTCAGACTGAACAGCAGGTACTGTGCCACCAGAGGGAAGCTCAGACTAAAATGGGAGACCCCGCGAGCGTGCGTGCGTGCGTGCGTGCGTGCGTGCGTGCGTGCCTGGTGGCAGGCATGATGTCTCCGAGCAGCAGGAGAAAGACGGTGTCGCAGAGGAGCAGGGAGATGGCGAAGGAGATGCGCTTGTTGCTGGCGGCCGGCAGCAGGAAGGACACGACCGTCAGCGCGTTCAGCGCCAGCGACGGCAGGATCAACCAGAAGACGTAGAAGAGCGACTTGCGCCGGAGACTCAACGAGATGGTCACGTCCACGAACTTCTAAACTAGTCCTTATCGAGCACTCACATTTTTTGTACATGGATGTGCTTAGTATTCGAGATGATTCGCGAATGAAAATTAGATAGGGACAGTGCATTTGCATATACCGTAAACCCTATAATTAGCCCCCCGGGGGATAATTTTTTCGTTCGAGCTCTAGGAGGGTGTATAATTATAGGGGGGGCTAATTATAGGGGGGCTTATAAACTGGAAGTGTCGATGAGTGGGAAGATGTGTGGGCGAAAGGGCGCGTGGAGGCGATTTTTAAGGGAAAAAGGCGCTGTGCACACACGTTGGTACACTCTAACACACTCTCACACACTCTCACATACACATACGCGACCATACATACAAGGTACACTCAGACATGGAAACATGTGCCTTTTAGACGATGGTTCATTTAGGGAGGGGGTGTAATTATAGGGGGGGGGGGCTTTAAATCAAAGTGGTGGTGGGGGGGTGTGTTATTATGGGGGGTCGGGGGGAATAGCGGGCTAATTATAGGGTTTACGGTACCTCAAGTCCGCAGCAGCCAGGGTATTCCAGGTAGTGCTTGGTGGCCACAATTGCAGTTACGTCCCATTCTGCAGACGGCAAATAGAAGGCCAGATTCATTCCAGGAAAGACCCTCTCGACCGTACCATCCTGTGTTCACGAGTGTATCATGTACGCGTAACGTAAATGTACATATACAGTATGTAATACATTAGATATTGATCACTGGGAATATGCCCCTTTGGGGTGCTAATTATTTCATTCGAGTCGTAGTAGGGGGAGGGGGTGTAATTACAGGGATTACGGACGAATTATGGGGTTTACGGTACCTTAGAATCTTCCACCGCAATTGTCGTTGCACCTTCCATTTTTAAAACTTGCAGATCCACAGCACTGCCGTCGTGCGTCCACGTGCCGAACTTCAGGTCGCACTTCTGCTCGTCAAACGGAAAGTATCTCAGTTCGATCTAAACTGACCAGTCGCGTCAATGAATTTTGAAGCACTGTCAGTCACTTGGCAAAAGCTCTTGTAGATGGCCGGCGGCTTCCAGCTCACCACGCCTCTGTGACTGACCAGCACGTCCGTAGCGGTTCCCATGTGAGGATTGCCGTTGGCGCTGCAGCGAATGCATTTGCATTTGAAGTCGCTCCGGTGCGCATAGTCGACAAGTTTTAGTTACTTGTTGTATAGGACGACGTCAGGCGTCCACACTCGACTCGCGGGCAGGTTGACGACGGATACGTTGCCGTACTCCGCCGGTCTCCAATTCAATCTGACGTCAGTCCATTCCTGTTACAAATACAGAGCGTTTTACGGCAAATAGCATACCTATGTTGATTGTGATTACTCCTGACTCTGAACCGTCTTTGTTCCCATGTCGCAACGTCCATAGAGTAAAAACAGGTCGTATGTACTTTACTTTATGTATGTAGTCGCACTATTGCCAACCCGATGTATGTAGGTAGGCAGCGCAGAACCGAGAGGCGACTTACCAATGCGAGCCACGCATTCGTTGTGAGCGTTTGCTGCTTTTCGTCCTGCGGGGAACGTCCTCGGTTGTGATTTCGTTTTCAAAAATAGTGCTGTGCGAAAACAACGCATACCAGATCGCGCAGTCTGAGCAGGTAGACGCCGAAGGTGACGTTGAGCGTCTTGGCCGGATGGGACACGGGCCGCACCTCGGGCAGATAGTGGAAGAGCAGCACCTCGTGCAGCGCCACCTCTTCGCGACTGCCCAGCGCTGCTGACAACCACAAAGCGAATGCGCAAAAAACACACCGAGAATCGACAAGATTTTAAACCTTTCTCTATTGAACAGAGCATGTACAACAACATCCAGAGCAAAACGACCGCCATGTCTTGAAACAAAAGGGGATACGGCAAAGTCGATACTTCGATCGAGCGAGCCAGCTGGCGGGTTTGCCGGTGCAGGCGGCACCATCCCTCCAGGAAGTAAAGGGGCGGACGTGGGGGGAGGGGGGTCCGTCCGTTTTGAAGGAAAAAAGCCGTCCCGCAGTGTGAGGAAAGGGTCCCCTTTGGGAATCACGGCTGAACTCGGGAAATTCCAAGCCAGGTAAACAGGAACCAGGGACGAGACTGATATTCGGCGGTGGAATTTGCACAACGAACACATGCAATTGTAGTAACAATGGAAGGAATTTGACGAAGGTTACAACGGCGCGTGCAATAGTGCACGCACTAGCGGATATAGAAGGGGGGGGGGGGGTAGAGGGGTCACCCTCTCTTGTCAGCTCAGAGTTGGGGGGGGGGGAGAGCTCAGGCGGAGAAGAAGGAAAGAAGGATGAGCACACTGCATGCAAAGTGGGCAGATTTTAACGTTTACCTTGGATTAAGACACTCAAAAGCCTAAAATTTACGCTTGCGGCGCTGTGGTTCTATTGCAGCTCACTATTGTGTGTTGAAAAAAATGCAATCAAAGCAATTGCCGATGCCAGGGCCAAAACATGACTTCTTCGGATAAACGGCGATAAAAAAATTTGACCTTCTCCTACCTCTGTCAGAAAATCCCGGATCCGCTAGTCAGTGCATCCATGCGGGCATTTCACTTGATTTCTTGAATTGACAACGACATGCACACGACAATGCAAAACCTCGTTTATTCTGCACAAGTTTGTACAAATTTTGAACAAACAAACAAATTTTGACCAAGCGCAAATTTTGGCAAGTCATGGAGTCATGAAACGACTCTTAGGTCGACCTTTATGTGTCTTCACGAAGCTTGACGAGACGCACCCCCGTTTTCCATGACATTCGGCAGGGGTCGCCTCTCGAGTCTCTGCCGAGAAGTTTCGTTTGTCTCTGTTTGCGTTGTAGTGAGTAGTGAGCGTGCTCATTGATCGCATTGTTGAGTTTGACTGAGACAGATGCATACATGACTCCCTCTTTGGACACAGACCAGCCCGCTCCGAGTGACCTACTGAGCGCGTAATTTTTGGGTTGTTTCACTTGTTTGTCACAAAGTGGAGCAGTGCATGGTGTAGATAATAAATTCAAAAATGCACCAGCGAGGAACGCAGCATGCGAGGAGCTGAGGAATTGAAGCGAGGAACTGGGTGGGGACCGAGGAAATGGGGGTACGCCTCATGAAAGCCCATTCAATCACTGTAGAATCACGTCAAGCACGAGAAAAAAATTAGAAAAACCAAAAGCACAAATTGGCAACAAGTCATGAAGTCATGAAAGCGAGCGACCCTTTGGTCGACACTAGGCGCCTTCGCGAAGCTTGACGAGCCGCTCGCCGTCTTCCATAACATTCGGCAGGCGTCGGCCTCGAGTCTCGGGCAGCGTCAGCGCCAGCGCCGCGGCCAGCACCGAGAACGACCCAAAGGCCGTGTCTGGCAGCCAGCTAAGACTCGAGTCCTAGGCGGACGTATGTATTGTGTTGGAGCAGTTGCACAATCAAACACTTGTTGTGACCACAGGGGTGACCAACTCACGAATTTTGGAATGGCCGACAGATAGGGACCCAGCGCCGAGCCGATTCTGGCGACTGAAGAGCTGGCCGTGACGCCGCTACTGCGGATCACCGTTGGGTAGATTTCGCTCGTGATCGGGTAAACCAGAGCGCAGGCCAGCGTATTCGTCAAGCGGCCAGTCATAATCAGCGTCATTTTCAACCACTGCATTTTGGCTGAATCGATATGAAATGCGAAATGATATGGCAATAGAAAATGAACCATGCAACAAGCCATCTGCAAGCCTAAAAAAAAAAAAAAAAAAAAAAAAAAAAAAATTAAAATAAATTAGCGAAGTAAATAACGATTAATTCCCGTCTGGCAGAGCCAATTCTTGTTTCGGGCCCTACCGTTGACAAGAATTGGCTGTCCACAGGGGGGCCCTCGTCAGAACGAGCCCTGTGGATCAGATACGTACGCGCGTGGTCCGGTTACCAATATCGAAAAGCATCCGGATGAATTGACCGCCCACGTAGTGGTCGAAATCCTTGAGAGGGAACATGGGACGTAGGGCAAAGGCCGAACCGCTGCAGTGAGACTGGAAGCAGTAGAGTAGACAGTGAACTTAGACGTGGACCCCATCTGCTATTGTAAAACAAATAGGAGCTCAAATAGCAAACTACAAAAATCCAAACCAAAAAGAAAATTACATTGGAGAAAGCGCCGGTGCCATTATGAGTGTGGGCGTGCTGAGTTCCCAAGATCAGCCCCCAAAGTTCTTGGCAAATTCTGTTAAACGAGTTTTGTGGACCGATGAGCTGGCAGTAGCAGAACGGACACTACCTACAGTATCCAAGATAGATACGCATGAGAAAGCATGTATGAATTGCGTTCTAATTAAACTGAACAAAACATTAGCTTAAAGGGCATTAAAAGATAACCATTGGATTACTACTGACCATAGTCAGAACAAAGTTATTGCAATTGCGAGTTTACATCCGAGAGTAACTTTTGTATGTACTTAAGAGTAGACTTAGAGTTGCTGGCACACAGAGAACCCCAGAGGGCACTATACCGCGATGCAAAAGTTAGAAGGGAAGCAACCAAAAATTCAGTCGGGAAACCCCTTCCAGAGAAGGTTACGAGAATGTCCCTTGCCCGTTTATAGAAAGCTTCAGGGTAACTTGAAATTCTACCCATCCTAATCAGCTGACTGATCAGAATGCCTTTATGCAAATTGCTTGGTACATTACTATCCATGTATGTATAACGGACCACTTCGAAATTGAACAGATCCGTTTTCTGGAAGACAGAAGAATTTACAATTCCAGTGCCTGCATCTATATGCAAATCCAAATCCAAAAAAGGAACATTCTGACCGGAACCAGTGATTTCCAGAGTGAGAGATTCATGATAGATATTGTCCATAAAAGGCTTCACATCCTGTTCATTGAGCACCAAAATGTCATCCACATACCTGCAGATCTTTAGGCCATGATGCACGTATTTTTTACAGTAATTAAACTCCATCATGGACAGAGTTAAATCGGCCAATAAAGGAGAGGCGTTTCCCCCCATAGGAACACCCTTGATCTGACGGAATGGAACACCAGCAAAAACAACAAACGTTTCATGCAGCACAGTGGCAATTAAATCCTTAACATCAATTTTTGAGTAGCATTTGCCATGACCCTCATTGACAAATTTACAGAAGCCGTTGCTACCCACAGACAAATAGTCTTTCTTGGCATTACTAAAACACATATCAACCAATTGGTATAGATTGGACTGGATGACATTATGCGGCAAATTAGTAAACAATGTAGCAAAATCTGCAGTGACCAAGTACTCGACTGCGTTTTTCTGCTGGAGAAACTGTAAAGCCTTGTATGAGTTGTCTATGGACCAAAACATATTGCCACCACCCCTGCTAACTATAACTGCACAATAGTTTTGCAAAAAGCGTTTAAAATGTTTCAAAATATGTAGTAGTAACACAGAAATTGGCTTTATCGAACTCTTTTTCGCCCCAGCTATAAAACGGAATTTATATGGATTTTTGTGCAATTTCGCATTTGCAAAAATACGAGGCAATGTCATGTTACAAGAGGAGATAGGAACATTGAAGGTTTTGCAAGCCTTAGTGTGCCTGTCAAGAATGTCTTCAGCAAGGGATGGAACCATTTTGTATACATCATTACCCACAATAGATGGAACACCATTAACAAAATCGACACCCAATTCCTTGCAAAAGGCCATTACATAAAATTTTTTACAAATAAAAACGTAATTATTGGCTGCCTTATCTGCAGGGACAATGACAAATTGTTTGTGCAGATCCTTTAGGGCTAGCAATAAATGTTTAAATTCATGC
>JASAMY010001581.1:0-13027 GCA_030248085.1 Paralinhomoeus sp. GSCO2_6 | reverse complement strand
ATAATTTCTATCAATCGATTCAATGTATCAGTCACACCATAGCCCCCCCAGCCTTGCAGTCGACGGCAGGCGGCTCCCAGGCTCTATGGCGAGTAGCGCGCGGGGCGGCGTCGTTCTCGCTGCGATCGGCGCGGTGGCTTCCTCGCTGGGGGCGCGTCCACAGTCGATGTGTCCGGTGTCAACTCAATGGCCGGCGGCGCCGTCGCCGTCGGGTTGATGAATTCCTCCGGCGGCTCGTAGTAGCGGCGCAGCTGGCGGGCGTTCCAGCGGGTCCCGTCCTCGAGCTTGTAGGAGAAGTCGCCCAAGACCTTTGTGATGCGCATAGGGCAAAACCAGCATTACTTTGCACAAGCTATTGCAAATATCAAGTCCTAAGACCTAGGTGACAAACTTTTTTTGGTCGGATTTGCCGAAATTTTGGTTGCCAATATCTCATTAAGGAAAAATTTGCAGGCGGCTGCAAGGAAAAAGAGAATATGTGACGCTCCTTTGCCAAAGTCCACTTCGAAAATTTGTTGTATTAACGCATGACCCGCTGCAATACATGTAGGTACATACCTGCTTTCCAACTGCACCTCATCAACTTCAGTTTGAACAAACCGTGTATAAAAACCGAACCAACCGCAGCAACACGTCACATATTCGGCATTTTTTGTGTTCGCGTGCATAGGATGGTGCAGTGGCAATTGTAGGACCTAACTGGAGTAGAACACACTTCATTCGCGTATGCCGCATGACTGAATGCCACGTGGTTGCGAGACAGGCAGGAAGGTCCCCATGATCTTGCACATGGACCACAATGTAGACCTATGCACTCACGCACGCAAGCACAAGGTGTAAAATTGCTCATTGCTTGCACTATGCAAACGTTGTAGAAGCAGTGCGTCATTGGGTGAAATGCCAAAAGGGGAATGACGAATGGAGCCAGTGCCGTATGCATGCCTGTACATCACTAACTGTATTGGCAATCCACATGTCACAAATGTTAGCAAGGTGCCGATTAATCTGTGCCAGGTCGATAGTAACGGTCAGAGATATGAGATGTGAAAGGATTGCTGTTATGTTTTGGCTGAGTGAGATGGCTCGCACAAAAAATGCCGAATATGTGACGTGTTGCTGCGGTTGGTTCGGTTTTCATACACGGTTTGTTCAAACTGAAGTTGATGAGGTGCAGTTGGAAAGCAGGTATGTACCTACATGTATTGCAGCGGGTCATGCGTTAATACAACAAATTTTCGATGTGGACTTTGACAAAGGAGCGTCACATATTCTCTTTTTCTTTGCAGCCGCCTGCAAATTTTTCCTTAATACAGTGTTTTTTGTAAGATTTTTCCCTTGGTGCCAAAAGCGTACCCACACATGCGCGAACGAACGACCGAACGACGGAACGAACGAACGAGGGGACGAACACATACACGCAGGCGCGTGCGCGCACGCAGGCAGCACTTGGACATGCACTGTGGATGCGGAACGTTTCGATGCCCTCTGACTCGCCCAAAATACTTCGACAAATATCGATTCGCAGCTAATCTATAGACCACAATCGATGACAACGACGAGAGAACCGCACACTTCGTTTGCAACTAATGTGCTTCGAAATATTTGTGAGCAAATGTTAGAGCTGCAGCAGTGCAAAAAAGCTTTGGGAATACGTGTGGCACGAAGATTGGTAGTACCTATTTGAAGAAAGCTATTGGAATGTTGCATCGAAAAGTAACCGCTGTTGAGACTGCTGCAACCCTCTAAAAGCTCTACAAAATACAACGCTCAATGCGGATCAGGCGCATACATGTAAGCAGGTTGTTGAAGTGGTGGGTGAGGGTCAGTGACCATTTTGTGGAGCGGCGCGGAGGGCACGCAGATTTGAAGAGGGAGGGTGTCCGAGAAGAAACAAATTTTCTTAAACAGTGTCTAAATAGGCACGTTTTAGTCAACGAATAGGTCAAAATGCTTTAAAATAGGCTATAAATACCGTTAGTTAGCACTGAAAAAGACCAAAACTACAATACTTTTTATAATTGTTGTCAATTTGGAAAACTTCCGGAAAATGGGGAAGGTCCGGGTTGGGGAAAATTTTGGGGGGGGCCCACAACCCCCCCCCCCCCCCAACTCTCCAGTTACATGTATGATCAGGCGCGCCTCGGGCGCACAGATTCTTTGATTGCGCAGAGACAGAACTGAAGAGCGTAAATGAGAAAGAGTGCACCGCCGTATGAGCCAATGGTGACCAACCGTGAATTAAACAAAGAGAGCGAGCCGTAGCTGTCAGGAATGCTCACCTGATCGAACAGATGTAACTGTTGCACCGATTCACGATACAGATCGTCACTTCGAGCTTGCACAAGTGCTTTTGTCATTCGTAAATGCTTCATTCTTTCCTGTGATGCGGCACCAATTGCGAATTTATTCGAATGTTGAAATGTTGCTGTGGCAAGAAACGGTCCGTTCCATATAGCCTTGTGTCCCCAAAGTCGGCGTACTCACTGCCTTGCAATTCCAATGTAAAAATGCGTTGCGATATTTTCTTCGTGGTCTTGATCAGTTTCTGCAGTGTAACTACATTGTAGCGAAATGCTCCAGAAGTTGTAGTGAGTGCAACTCGCACTACATGCTGGACAGGTACACCGCACCTTATGTACATGCATGCATTGTATGTGTACATACATGCACAGCTATTGAGCTGTTCTACGTACTACAATGCATTGAACATGAACATTTTTGTGTAAAGGTTCTTGGATACAGTAGCTATACGATGACTTACGTGAGTAAACGCGTTTGGCTTGTGCAGAGTGTAGTATCCAAAAGTCGTTGCAACAATATGAGTGCCCAGAACAGATGTGGAAGCAATAAAGTGGTCATTGGCTTTCATAACTTGCCAGTAGCAGCCCTTTCCAATGGGAAGCATACAAAGTCCTTGTTCCTCAATTTCATGACTTGAAATTGGAGTGCACCGCCTCACCAGTCCCAGTGTTCTGCATTGACTTTCGTACACGTACAGCATATTTTCGAGACTGGTGGCCCACAATGGAAAGGCGACGTGTGAGTGAATCCGTGGCTGTCCAAAAAAGGTGCTGTCTGCGTTGAATGAGCCGGTGTGGTACGTGTTGCCATAGACGGCGAGGTCTTGTTCTTGCACGATGGGGAAGCACATGTAGGCGTCCAAGGATTTCTTGATAGGATTCATGTTGATAATTGTACTTTTTGCCAACATGTACGCAAAATAGATGTTTTTTGCGTACAAGATATGTTCGTATTTTGAGCCGAAGTGGAGCTGCAGCGTAGCGTTTAAGTCGGTAGGCGAGAGAAGCTGTTTTGAAAGAATTCCGCTTTCGACAGCGCCTTGCAAACTGTTGTCTAAGCCCCGCAGAGCGATTGCGATCCAGTGCAGCGCAAACGCCTCTTCTCGCGTCTGTTTGGCGATGGTTTCAATGGATTCGGATGTCAAGTTGAAGTTAATTTCAGCGTTTTCTTCGATGTTTTTTACTAGCTTTAGAACGTCTTCTGTTGCGCTTTTTAGCAAGCCCTGGCGTTGTTTGAAAGGTTTTAGACTGATTGACTTGGGAGACAGTGCGTCGAACATCCCTTTTGGTGAGTACGGAAAGTAGTCCAGCACAGTCGTCACTGTAGGCCACATATCGAGCTGGCGCTTTCGTCTGGCCGCAATTCTGGCAGGAGTCGGCAACACGCTGCCATGAACAGTGTGTATCTGCAAAGACAAACATTGTTAAGATTCAAGAGAAATGCTGTTAGAGGAGGCAGCTTGCACATCAACACCACGCAACCCGCGCATCAACACATCAACACATCAACACCACGCAACCACGGCATGGGATTTGGGTTGGGCCGTGGGTATAGTACCATAAACGTAATAACTACCCCTTATAATTCGCCCGAAATGAGACGGAAACGTGTTTACGATTATCATCGTGTGCGAGTTAGGCATACAAAGTCCACTTTCAGTGAATGGGACGAGCACCTCTGTCCGGCTGCCCAAATTAAAAAAAAAATGTGTAATACGGTAGCATAATTCGAGCGCATTTACATACAATGCATTCGAAAAAATACAATGTACCACATGTACTGTACATACCTATACGATAATGTGAATCCCATTATACATTTTCGAATATATTTTCGAATACCATAGGCCCCTGACGTTGTGGAGATTATGATATGTAGGAGCGGCTCATGTTTGGTTGTACAGCCATATGCCTAAGCCATATTCTCCTTTTTTTGCAGCCACCTGCAAAATTTTCCTTAATACAGTGTTTTTTCGTAAAAGAAAGATTAATCAAAAACTCACGCACGCACACACATACAAACCCACAGCAGCAGACCAGACCAGAATGGACGCATGCTCAGTGTTGCACCATAAAGCTTATGAAAAGCGTGTACCACTGTACACATTGTGCGTGCGTGCGTGCGTGCGTGCGTGTGTGTGTGCGTGCGTGCGTGCGTGCGTTCGTGCGCGCGCGCGCGCGTGCGGGTGTGTAGATGTGCCATTTTCGTGTATCAGGCAGGGGCTGTGGTGAGCACCGTCCATAAATATTTTCCCCAGCTCAAAAAATTGCCAAAATTTTGAGAATAGGGAAGAGAAGAGGGGGGGGGGTGTTGTTGGTTTTGTGTGGGTTTGGTTTGGTGTTTGTTTTGTTTGTATGTTTTTTTTTTTTTTTATTTTGTTTTTTTTTTTTATTATATTATTTTTTTGTGTTTGTTCGCTGTGAAGGAGAATGGACTGGATTTTTAATATATATAGATGAAATAAAATGCACATGTATACTTGCATCGCAACGCGAGCGCGCGCGCGCGCGCGCCTTTTGGACAACAGCAGCAGCATGCAACAACAGCATATCACCTGATGGGGGGGGATAATATTGTGGAGAATGTGATTGTGTGTATTATAGAGGGTGTGGAGGAGTGTTGTGGTGGTTGTTGTTGTATTTCTTTTTGTTGTTGCTCATCCTTTTCTCTCCCTGTTTTTGCCTGCGGCTTCTTTGGCAGTGTCGGTTCTGGTTAAGGGCAATATTCGTCTTGTTAGAGAAGAGTTCCTTGGAAGCGATTATCTTGGTCTTGATTGTTTTTCTCTTTTTATATTTGCAATAGCTTGTGCAAAGTAATGCTGGTTTTGCAAACTCAATGGTCCATCATTAAAAAATAATGAGTCAGTGTGCTACAGGACAGGCTCCTATGCTAGGTTCCACTGGAAAGCAATTATCATTTGGTCTTAGGACTTGATATTTGCAATAGCTTGTGCAAAGTAATGCTGGTTTTGCAAACTCAATGGTCCATTATTGAATAATGAGTCAGTGTGCTGCAGGACAGGCTCCGATGCTAGGTTCCACTGGAAAGCAATTATCATTAGGTCTTAGGACTTGATATTTGCAATAGCTTGTGCAAAGTAATGCTGGTTATGCAAACTCAATGATCCATCATTAAATAATGAGTCAGTGTGCTGCAGGACAGGCTCCTATGCTAGGTTCCACTGGAAAGCAATTATCATTAGGTCTTAGGACTTGATATTTGCAATAGCTTGTGCAAAGTAATGCTGGTTTTGCAAACTCAATGGTCCATCATTAAAAAATAATGAGTCAGTGTGCTACAGGACAGGCTCCTATGCTAGGTTCCAGTGGAAATCAATTATCATTAGGTCTTAGGACTTGATATTTGCAATAGCTTGTGCAAAGTAATGCTGGTTTTGCAAACTCAATGGTCCATCATTGAATAATGAGTCAGTGTGCTGCATGACAGGCTCCTATGCTAGGTTCCACTGGAAAGCAATTATCATTAGGTCTTAGGACTTGATATTTGCAATAGCTTGTGCAAAGTAATGCTGGTTTTGCAAACTCAATGATCCATCATTAAATAATGAGTCAGTGTGCTGCAGGACAGGCTCCTATGCTAGGTTCCACTGGAAAGCAATTATCATTAGGTCTTAGGACTTGATATTTGCAATAGCTTGTTCAAAGTAATGCTGGTTTTGTAAACTCAATGGTCCATCATTAAATAATGAGTCAGTGTGCTGCAGGACAGGCTCCTATGCTAGGTTCCACTGGAAAGCAATTATCATTAGGTCTTAGGACTTGATATTTGCAATAGCTTGTGCAAAGTAATGCTGGTTTTGCAAACTCAATGGTCCATCATTGAATAATGAGTCAGTGTGCTGCATGACAGGCTCCAATGCTAGGTTCCACTGGAAAGCAATAATCATTAGGTCTTAGGACTTGATATTTGCAATACCTTGCAAAGTAATGCTGGTTTTGTAAACTCAATGGTCCATCATTAAATAATGAGTCAGTGTGCTGCAGGACAGGCTCCTATGCTAGGTTCCACTGGAAAGCAATTATCATTAGGTCTTAGGACTTGATATTTGCAATAGCTTGTGCAAAGTAATGCTGGTTTTGCAAACTCAATGATCCATCATTAAATAATGAGTCAGTGTGCTGCAGGACAGGCTCCTATGCTAGGTTCCACTGGAAAGCAATTATCATTAGGTCTTAGGACTTGATATTTGCAATAGCTTGTGCAAAGTAATGCTGGTTTTGCAAACTCAATGATCCATCATTAAATAATGAGTCAGTGTGCTGCAGGACAGGCTCCTATGCTAGGTTCCACTGGAAAGCAATTATCATTAGGTCTTAGGACTTGATATTTGCAATAGCTGGTGTGAGAGTGTGCTGGTTTTGAATAATGATATATTATTGGGTTGGGTGCTGGAGGCTTTGTAGGTCCACTGGAAAGCAATTATCATTAGGTCTTGGACTTGATATTTGCAATAGCTTGTGCAAAGTAATGCTGGTTTTGCAAACTCAATGGTCCATCATTAAATAATGAGTCAGTGTGCTGCAGGACAGGCTCCTATGCTAGGTTCCACTGGAAAGCAATTATCATTAGGTCTTAGGACTTGATATTTGCAATAGCTTGTGCAAAGTAATGCTGGTTTTGCAAACTCAATGGTCCATCATTAGAATAATGAGCTGGAAGGAAAGAGGCAGACAGACAGGAAAACAAGCAGGACTGAATTTGAATCAGGTGCTGAGGAAGGCTAGCTAGGTCCACTGGAAAGCAATTATCATTAGGTCTAGGACTTGATATTTGCAATGGCTTGTGCAAAGTAATGCTGGCTTTGCAAACTCAATGGTCCATCATTAAAAATAATGAGTCAGTGTGCTGCACGACAGGCTCCTATGCTAGGTTCCACTGGAAAGCAATTATCATTAGGTCTTAGGACTTGATATTTGCAATAGCTTGTGCAAAGTAATGCTGGTTTTGCAAACTCAATGATCCATCATTAAATAATGAGTCAGTGTGCTGCAGGACAGGCTCCTATGCTAGGTTCCACTGGAAAGCAATTATCATTAGGTCTTAGGACTTGATATTTGCAATAGCTTGTGCAAAGTAATGCTGGTTTTGCAAACTCAATGATCCATCATTAAATAATGAGTCAGTGTGCTGCAGGACAGGCTCCTATGCTAGGTTCCACTGGAAAGCAATTATCATTAGGTCTTAGGACTTGATATTTGCAATAGCTTGTGCAAAGTAATGCTGGTTTTGCAAACTCAATGGTCCATCATTGAATAATGAGTCAGTGTGCTGCAGGACAGGCTCCTGCTCTAGGTTCCACTGGAAAGCAATTATCACTAGGTCTTAGGAATTGATATTTGCAGTAGCTTGTGCAAAGTAATGCTGGTTTTGCAAACTCAATGGTCCATCATTAAAAATAATGGGTCAGTGTGCTGCATGACAGGCTCCTATGCTAGGTTCCACTGGAAAGCAATTATCATTAGGTCTTAGGACTTGATATTTGCAATAGCTTGTGCAAAGTAATGCTGGTTGTGCAAACTCAATGATCCATCATTAAATAATGAGTCAGTGTGCTGCAGGACAGGCTCCTATGCTAGGTTCCACTGGAAAGCAACTATCATTAGGTCTTAGGACTTGATATTTGCAATAGCTTGTGCAAAGTAATGCTGGTTTTGCAAACTCAATGGTCCATCATTAAAAAATAATGAGTCAGTGTGCTACAGGACAGGCTCCTATGCTAGGTTCCACTGGAAAGCAATTATCATTAGGTCTTAGGACTTGATATTTGCAATAGCTTGTGCAAAGTAATGCTGGTTTTGCAAACTCAATGGTCCATCCATCATTAAATTATGAGTCAGTGTGCTGCAGGACAGGCTCCTTATCTAGGTTCCACTGGAAAGCAATTATCATTAGGTCTTAGGACTTGATATTTGCAATAGCTTGTGCAAAGTAATGCTGGTTTTGCAAACTCAATGGTCCATCATTAAATAATGAGTCAGTGTGCTGCAGGACAGGCTCCTATGCTAGGTTCCACTGGAAATCAATTATCATTAGACCTTAGGACTTGATATTTGCAATAGCTTGTGCAAAGTAATGCTGGTTTTGCAAACTCAATGGTCCATCATTGAATAATAATGAGTCAGTGTGCTGCAGGACAGGCTCCTGCTCTAGGTTCCACTGGAAAGCAATTATCATTAGGTCTTAGGACTTGATATTTGCAATAGCTTGTGCAAAGTAATGCTCGTTTTGCAAACTCAATGGTCCATCATTAAAAATAATGAGTCAGTGTGCTTCAGGACAGGCTCCTATGCTAGGTTCCACTGGAAAGCAATTATCATAAGGTCTAATAACCAGATGTTAGCAATGGTTTGTGCAAAGTAATGTTGACTTTCAAACTCAATGGTCCATCAATAAATAATGAGTCAGTGTGCTGTATGACAGTGTTCCATGCTAGGTTCCACTGGAAAGCAATTATCATAAGGTCTAATAACCTGATGTTAGCAATGGCTTGTGCAAAGTAGTGCTGGTTTTGCAAACTCAATGGTCCATCATTAAATAATGAGTCAGTGTGCTGCACGACAGGCTCCTATGCTAGGTTCCACTGGAAAGCAATAATCATTAGGTCTTAGGACTTGATATTTGCAATAGCTTGTGCAAAGTAATGCTGGTTTTGCAAACTCAATGGTCCATCATTGAATAATGAGTCAGTGTGCTGCTGGACAGGCTCCTATGCTAGGTTCCACTGGAAAGCAACTATCATTAGGTCTTAGGACTTGATATTTGCAATAGCTTGTGCAAAGTAATGCTGGTTTTGCAAACTCAATGGTCCATCATTAAAAAATAATGAGTCAGTGTGCTACAGGACAGGCTCCTATGCTAGGTTCCACTGGAAAGCAATTATCATTAGGTCTTAGGACTTGATATTTGCAATAGCTTGTGCAAAGTAATGCTGGTTTTGTAAACTCAATGATCCATCATTAAATAATGAGTCAGTGTGCTGCAGGACAGGCTCCTATGCTAGGTTCCACTGGAAATCAATTATCATTAGGTCTTAGGACTTGATATTTGCAATAGCTTGTGCAAAGTAATGCTGGTTTTGCAAACTCAATGATCCATCATTAAATAATGAGTCAGTGTGCTGCAGGACAGGCTCCTATGCTAGGTTCCACTGGAAAGCAATTATCATTAGGTCTTAGGACTTGATATTTGCAATAGCTTGTGCAAAGTAATTCTGGTTTTGTAAACTCAATGGTCCATCATTAAATAATGAGTCAGTGTGCTGCAGGACAGGCTCCTATGCTAGGTTCCACTGGAAAGCAATTATCATTAGGTCTTAGGACTTGATATTTGCAATAGCTTGTGCAAAGTAATGCTGGTTTTGCAAACTCAATGGTCCATCATTAAATAATGAGTCAGTGTGCTGCAGGACAGGCTCCTATGCTAGGTTCCACTGGAAAGCAATTATCATTAGGTCTTAGGACTTGATATTTGCAATAGCTTGTGCAAAGTAATGCTGGTTTTGCAAACTCAATGGTCCATCATTGAATAATGATGAGTCAGTGTGCTGCATGACAGGCTCCTATGCTAGGTTTCACTGGAAAGCAATTATCATTAGGTCTTAGGACTTGATATTTGCAATAGCTTGTGCAAAGTAATGCTGGTTTTGCAAACTCAATGATCCATCATTAGATAATGAGTCAGTGTGGTGCAGGACAGGCTCCTATGCTAGGTTCCACTGGAAAGCAATTATCATTTGGTCTTAGGACTTGATATTTGCAATAGCTTGTGCAAAGTAATGCTGGTTTTGCAAACTCAATGATCCATCATTGAATAATGAGTCAGTGTGCTGCAGGACAGGCTCCTATGCTAGGTTCCACTGGAAAGCAATTATCACTAGGTCTTAGGACTTGATATTTGCAGTAGCTTGTGCAAAGTAATGCTGGTTTTGCAAACTCAATGGTCCATCATTAAAAATAATGGGTCAGTGTGCTGCATGACAGTGTTTTCCCCTAGGTTCCACTGGAAAGCAACTATCATTAGGTCTTAGGACTTGATATTTGCAATAGCTTGTGCAAAGTAATGCTGGTTTTGCAAACTCAATGGTCCATCATTAAAAAATAATGAGTCAGTGTGCTGCAGGACAGGCTCCTATGCTAGGTTCCACTGGAAAGCAATTATCATTAGGTCTTAGGACTTGATATTTGCAATAGCTTGTGCAAAGTAATGCTGGTTTTGTAAACTCAATGGTCCATCATTAAATAATGAGTCAGTGTGCTGCAGGACAGGCTCCTACGCTAGGTTCCACTGGAAAGCAATTATCATTAGGTCTTAGGACATGATATTTGCAATAGCTTGTGCAAAGTAATGCTGGTTTTGAAAACTCAATAGTCCATCATTAAATAATGAGTCAGTGTGCTGTATGACAGGCTCCTACGCTAGGTTCCACTGGAAAGCAATTATCATTAGGTCTTAGGACTTGATATTTGCAATAGCTTGTGCAAAGTAATGCTGGTTTTGCAAACTCAATGATCCATCATTAAATAATGAGTCAGTGTGCTGCAGGACAGGCTCCTATGCTAGGTTCCTCTGGAAAGCAATTATCATTAGGTCTTAGGACTTGATATTTGCAATAGCTTGTGCAAAGCAATGCTGGTTTTGCAAACTCAATGGTCCATTATTGAATAATGAGTCAGTGTGCTGCAGGACAGGCTCCTACACTAGGTTCCACTGGAAAGCAATTATCATTAGGTCTTAGGACTTGATATTTGCAATAGCTTGTGCAAACTAATGCTGGTTTTGCAAACTCAATGATCCATCATTAAATAATGAGTTAGTGTGCTACAGGACAGGCTCCTATGCTAGGTTCCACTGAAAAGCAATTATCATTAGGTCTTAGGACTTGATATTTGCAATAGCTTGTGCAAAGGAATTCTGGTTTTGTAAACTCAATGGTCCATCATTTAATAATGAGTTAGTGTGCTTCAGGACAGGCTCCTATGCTAGGTTCCACTGAAAAGCAATTATCATTAGGTCTTAGGACTTGATATTTGCAATAGCTTGCAAAGTAATGCTGGTTTTGTAAACTCAATGGTCCGTCATTAAATAATGAGTCAGTGTGCTGCAGGACAGGCTCCTAGCTAGGTTCCACTGGAAAGCATAATCCATTAGGATAGATATCTTTAGCTAGCGTCTGAAATCTTCAATGTTTATGACTAGCAGGTCATCCACATACCGAAAGATCGCTTGGTTTGTACGTAGTCTGTTACGACTCAGCCATGTAAATTCGAACCAGCTCAAACAGAGATCAGCCATGTCACAGCTGGTAGCGCCACCTTGTGGGCATCCCTTTATTGTTTTGAACTTGGTGTTGGCAAATACCATGTACGAATTTTGTAGTATTTCCTTGCATAGCTGTTATTTCGTTTTTGTGCGGGTATTTGCGCCGGCACCTTGTGTAGCATATTGTATTTGTTCGCCCTTTCTTGTACAGGTAGTCGCTTTGGCTTTTTTGTGGCATAGGTCAATTATACCATTAATGCCACTCATAATTGTGTCGTGTTTCAGTGAGGGGTACAATGCTGAAAAATCACCGCTGTATATACGCTTTCACGTTGGTCATTGTGCGCAGCTGCTGCAACAACCTCAAATGAGCTTTTTTATTGAGACGTAAGACGAGTTTGTCCATTTTCTGTTGGCTATCATCGCACAGTACCGCTTTTTAAAGTGCAAAGCGTTAGTGACTTAGGTAGTGTTTGCACAGTTTCATATTTAGTTGTGAAATAAATAGGCTCACTCCCACGATAGCTCTGAATGCTGGTGGTCTTTTGTGTAATTTCGGGTTGGCGAAAAGTATAGGCAGAACGTTTCTATTGTCATGGTTTTACACCGTATGTGCTCATGAGACGTTTGTGTTTTTCCAGTATTTGATCCCACCCTGTCGTATTTTTGTCGGGTGTGAAGACTTTGCATTTCCATGTATAGTAATTCTGTCGTTCTCAATATATATGCCACATTCATCACAGAGCTTTTTCAAATAATCGTTTTTGCATTAGGATGGAATTTAGTTGCCTGGCACTTTGTCGGTAACTGTTAATTATGTACCGTTTTTGAAAAACGCTTCCAGGTACTGTATCCCTTTATTTGAAAGTCTTAGGTTCTGTGGAGTACTGTTATAAATCTCTTGATCAATTCTAGTTTCTATTATTTTTTCGATATTTGCCTGCTAATTTTGGTGCAGTCTCTTTCTGTGAGTACGTTTTTGGCTCTTAAGTTACTGAGGTACCGATTCAGATCTGTCAGTATCGAACTAGCAGATTTTATTTTTGTCAGTTGTCATGTTAATTTTTTTTGTATTTTGTACAGAGATTCTATAAATTGGTCTTAAGTTCGGTATTTTCTTACAGTATATTTCAGGTCACCGGTGTAACCACATGTCCTAATTTGTCCGTCTCTATAAATTTCGTTGCATCTACAGCGTTCCAAGCTAGGGAAGATGTTCTCCAAGCTGTGCAGCTGGTAAGCTGTCGCAGTATTTTGGTGTAGTTGCATACTTGTAGCCATGCTGGTGACGTTGTTTTGTACACCACCTGTAACGGTCGCAGTCAACAGCTTTTCCATTGGTTTGCTGATTTTTTTACCGATCCTTGTTGCCTTCAATAATTTGGCAATTCCAATTCGTGACACTACTTGATTCGTATGTCACTACTGTAACCCTTACTGTCCGTCG
>JASAMY010001141.1:0-13018 GCA_030248085.1 Paralinhomoeus sp. GSCO2_6 | reverse complement strand
AAAGGAGTAAACGTAACGTTGAATATCCAAATAGGTCGATGGAGAGACCAAAAAATTAAGGAAAACAGTTAGAAAGTTCAAACTCGCGCCGCTTTTTCATTTGCTTCTTTCGAGAAGACCGCACATAGCTGTAAAATACAAAAGCGTGCCACTTAGTTGAGTGTCCAGCTTTAAAAAGCAGATCTCTGTAGGAAAAGCGTCCGCACACACTTCTCAAGAGTCCTTGAGAAGTGACAAGAAACAAAGTGATGCCAAGTAAGGCTAACATCGTTTCAACACTTGCACTCATCATAACTCGGTCAAACAATTGCAAGCTGTACACTGGCACAGCGAGCACCAAAAAGTTTATCCCCAAACTGAACATCAATGCGGCCCAACATTCTCTGCGAACAGCATTAAACGGATTATTATCCATACCCTACCAACCATGTTGCATATTGTTATTTAATGAGTATAAGTATATGTAAACGAACCAAGACAAATGTATTGCTCACAGTGTGCATGCACACGCACGCACGCACGTGCATGCATGCGTTCGTGCGTACGTGCACGTGCGTGCGTGCGTGCCTACACACGTGCACGTGTGTGCGTGTGTGCGCGCGTGCGTGCGTGCGTGCGTGCGTGCGTGCGTGCGTGCCTGTATGCGTCCTGGAAGTTTCCCAATTAGGCAAGCTACAATCTACAGTACAATGTACAATGTACCACAACTACAGTACGCATTTGCATAATCGTGCATAAGCACGTGCAAACGACTCGCGATGTCAAGGCGAGTCATTTGATATGCTATTCATCCATGTGCAATTCGTTTGGTAGTGTTAATCTGCGCTGCAACATTTGAAAATGCGCCGTAACTACGGTATGAATTTGCATATCAAAAATCGAACCTGCCCATGACCATCTCGGGTCGCGAGGATTCGATCGAGCCATCGCACGTGCACGTACGTCAAGCGGTTCGCGAGTTTACTTGTTGCCCACACACATATATATATATATTAAGGAAAATTTTGCAGGTGGCTGCAAAAAAGGAGAATATGTGGCGCTCCTTTAGGTCCAGTTTGAAAAAACGCGGTATTAAAGTAGTCACTTCATCAGATGATCAACTTCAGTATGGACAAACCGTGTATAATCGAACCAAACGCAGCAACACGTCACATATTCGGCGTTTGTTGTGCTCGCTTCACTCGCTCGCTTGGATCACTGGAAAGGCAGTCCAGGCTGCATGAGGACCACCCCTGATGAGCATTCCTTGCCTTTCATTCCTTGGACTCAGAGACGAGAGCGGGTCTTGTCCTTGCCTGGACGTCCACAGATGACAGTCCTGTCCATAGGTACAGGCTAACAGAAGTGGAATAAAGATGAACGAGAATCGAAGATTGAATGTAGGGTATGTACTTGGTACTCAAGATTGTGAAATGATGGCACAATATCACTTTTACTGTTAGGGCAAGCCACATATTAAAAATTCCATCCACCCATGCCTATGAATGAATGTGCCCTGTCCATCCACCCAATGCCTATGAATGACAGTGCATCGTCAGAGAGATGAAAGAGTTTGTGAGGGTGGATTGATGGTGGTGGTGTTGTGGCTGTGTGCGATGGCTCGCACAACAAACGCCGAATATGTGACGTGTTGCTGCGTTTGGTTCGATTATACACGGTTTGTCCATACTGAAGTTGATCATCTGATGAAGTGACTACTTTAATACCGCGTTTTTTCAAACTGGACCTAAAGGAGCGCCACATATTCTCCTTTTTTGCAGCCACCTGCAAAATTTTCCTTAACACAGTGTTTTTTCGTAAAAGAAAGATTAATCGAAACCTCACGCACGCACACACATACAACCCCACAGCAGCAGACCAGCACGGACCCATGCTGAGTGGTGCACCATAAAGCTTATGAAAAGTGTGTACCACTGTACACATTGTGCGTGCGTGCATGCGTGTGTGCGTGCGTGCGTGCATGCGTGCGTGCGTGCGTACGTGCGTGCGTGCGGGTGTTGCATTGTTGTGAGTCATGCACTGTAGTGAGTATCGGTCCAAAAATGTGTTCCCTGGCTGAAAAAAAATTACCAAAATGTCGAAAAGCCTGGAGAAGAGACAATAAGAGTGGTTGCAGCAAAGTACCATTGATGGGTCTCTAAATAGGACACGTGCAAACGCATAGGCCCTACTGGGAGTCGTACCAGCGACCTCTTGATTTCGGGAACAAGGTAGAAAGAAGAACTTGCAAAGTAAACCATACCTCACGATCTACAGCATGTAGCAAGAAGCCCTCTTTGGATTTCATTTTTTGATGTAGACCGTAGATGCCTCAAAGTTTCATTTCAATTGATGCAGGCGCAAGTGGGCGACGAACCAAAAGCTAGGCAGGACCCACTTTTTATAACATTTCCAAGTACATCTCGGTAATGCACAAGCGTATGAAAACGTGTTATGACTTAATCGATTCCGCCTTTGAATGCGCTTCTTTTGAGCCACCACGCGCCAGAATTCGTCCAGGAAATCAAAAATAATGCGCGATCAAAGTTGTAAATTTTGTCCAAAATGGGGGTCTGCTAAGAGGGTCGAGCTGCCAAACATGGAAATCGGAGCGCTCCCATTGTCGAAAGTGACCTATTCCAGGTCCAGACGAGTAACTTTCATCATTACAGCACAGCCCTGCGACGAACGGTTGAAGCGCCTATAGCTAACAAAATTTCCTCAAAATTACCGAAATTTGAGTTGGCAATATCTCAAAGTGTGGTGAGAATTTCAAAGGTCATGCAAGCGCCGTGGACTCACCTTCAGAAATAGTTCACGAAACTCAAAAAACATTTGGGGGTTTACTCGGCTTTTTTTCGAGTTTTACTCTTGTCAGATTTTGGCCCAAAAAACGGCTATGTCGGTAAGAAATAACGAAATAACGGTAAAACGGTAAGAAATATGAACAAAATCGGCCATAAATCGAGATCCGTAGCACCTAAAGAAATTTCCCTTGGAGGCACAAAGTTGCCATCATATACCGCGTGCTCACGCCAAGTTTTGTCCCAATCGACTGAGGCGTTCCAGAGCGGCGCCCCAAAAAGTGTGTGCAGAACAGGAAAAAAAAACACCACTTTTTCGGAACATTTTCGGAAGTTTCGTGTTAATGCGCTCGAGCACCGAAACGCGGGACGGCTTATTCGATTCCGGTCTAGAAGGCGGTTCTTTTGAGCTATCATTCGCCACAATCCGTTCAGGCAATCAAGAGTTATAAGCGACTGAAAATTCAAAAAGCCGCATTGAAGAAGTTGTCACATATTAGGGTTGTACGCTGACGCGTACACCCTGATATATATATATATATATACCCGTGCGCGCGGCGCATTTGTAAGTAGATTTTAATTGCTTAGAATAATTGTTATGTGCCAAAGCCGCCGCTGAAATGGCCCAGCATCCATAAATTTCGACAGGGTCCCCCTTCTGCAAAATCCGTCTCCATTGCTCCGATTTCGCCGCCCTCCCCGTCACGAAATCCTGGATCCGTCACTGTGTGTCAGTTTTAGTAAAAATCGTCAACGCGTTGCAGAGCGTTTCCGAACTGCGCGAGCGGCGACGGCTGTCCGCTGAGTCACCCCCTCTGCAGGTTCGGCGCCGCCTGCCGGGCCCGACCCCACTGCCCTTTCGTCCATCCGGCCGCGACCGAGGCCTCCAGCCCCGCACTGTCGGCTCCCGCTGCTGCGGCCGCCTGCCGCTTCGGGGCGCGATGCGCCCGGCCCAACTGCCAGTTCAGACACCCCAGGGCGAGTGGAGTTGAGAAAACTGGTACACCGGATTCCCAGAGAGGTTCGTGCCACCTCCCCCCCCCGCCCGACGTAGGTAGGCAGCTGCCAGTTGAGACCGGCCCGTCCAACTGCTCAATATCGCAGGCCCGGCCCGGCCCGGCCCGCAACACGAAATAAGTACAGTCACTACAGTGTACAATTTACTGAAATACCGTATGCCAGTTGGCGTGATTTACTTAACGGAATGGCGCATCCACCTCTCAGAATCGCAGTTCACAACCATTTTACGGCCTTTGCACCATTTGAGCGCGAAAGACGCGCGTCATAGAATACAAAGTTGCTAATACGGTGCAGAATAGTCGCAGATACTTACAATGCATTACATAGGTAGCTATCTACGTTGGCCAGCCAAGAACGTCCGGCCCGGCCCGGCCTGGCCCGACCCGCACCCTCAAAACGCAGGCCCGGCCCGGCCCGGCCCGCAAAACGCAAAACGGGCCAGGCCGGTGTTGCAGTCCAAAACCGCCCCCCTTGTTTTTCTCCCCCCGGCGGTTCTGGCCTAGGCCAAAACCGCCGGGGGCGGTTCTAGCCTAGGCCAGACCCCCTTACATGAAAATCGCCCCCCTCCTACGATGATCACTCGAATCTACAATTAACAACAAGCGCGCGTCGCAAGCGCTGAAGTGAAGATGGACAGTTCTGTGCGACCTTTGACAGCCGCCTTTCGACGCTGGGTGCCGCGATACAAGCTGACAAGTCGCGAGCAGGCGATCTTTGAGAGCAAGCGCAAGCGACGCAGGCGCTCTCTGCTGTTTAGAAGTGGGCTTTCAATTTGGCTATGTGCATGGCAACCATTGGATCTTCTTCTTCTCTGTGGCCGGCCCTGACGACGGTTGCAGACGAGTCGGCAGACGACGCAGGGGCTGAGAGCGTCCGCGCTTGGCGCTATATACTCTCAAACGGCCTGAAACGAAAATGGGGTCGCCCGGCCAACCAGGGATGAACCAACTGGTGCCGGGCGGAGGTAAAGCAAAGGCGGCGAGGGTTACTCGACGCCTGGTAGCGCCCTAGATACGCAGCGACAATGCGCACCTAGTTGTAGTGTATGGTGAGTAGGCGTTCCCCTTGGGGCCCGTCTACTTCTCCAACTCGTCGTCTTGCGTGTCCTCCAAGTGGGGCTCCGCGGTGGGAGGGATCGAGCCGGTCATGGTCGGCGCCTCGGCGGACGCCACGAGGGCGTTCTCCCGCGAGGCCTCCTCCTCGGCCCTCTCTTTCCTTTGGTCAGTTGCACTTGTCCGCGAGCCCAATGCCTGTCAGCTTCGCCCGCTGCGTGGTTTGTGGGGGCCGTTTGGCCGCGCCACCCACGGCAGCTTGCTCGGCTGGGCAAGAGTGCTTGCATGTCGGCGCCGTAGCAGTGACCGAAGAGGCCACAGTATTGTCGGTGGGCGGCAAGAGGGCCGAGGCCGCTCTCGCTGCCGCTGCCGCGAGTATCAACAAAATCTGTTCGTTCGTTCAGCGAAGCGCAAAAGCATGGTGGGCTTGAGCCTTCGAAGGTCGTTCAGGGCAAGTACCGGTGCCCCGAGAAGACGGAGGCGCTGTCGCGCCCAGTGGGGGCACTCGGCTAGAAAGTGAAAGGAGTTTTCTTCAGCCGTGTGACAGTAGGGGCAGAGCGGAGAGGGTGCCAGCCGCATGAGGTGCAGGTGGCGCGCCACTTTACCATGTCCTGTGAGAAGGAGACGAAGCCGTTGCCGCGGCAGCTGAATCAGCCGTCGACTAAGTCGAGGGCAGACAGTGGGGAAGAGGTCCCGGGCCTGCCGACAATCAGGCTGGGAGGCCCAGGACGCTGCATGTCGCGCCTTCACCCAGTCTTTCAGGCGTCGCTTGAACGTCTGCAAGGACACGGGTAGCACGGGTGCGGGCGTTGCAGACCTTTGTGTGGCGGCAGCTTTCGCCGTCTGGTCCGCCATTTCGTTGAAGTGAAACCCTCTGTGAGCTGGGATCCACGTCAGGTGAACGGCGCACCGCTGTGCAAGTGCGTCCAGGCGGTCACGGCACTCACGCACAACGGTGGACGTCAGTCGGGGTAACCATTGGATCGTCGCACTGTTGGCTGCGAGCGAGATATTCCTGTTCGACAGCGAGCCGCTTGTCAGTGGGTCTGACGGAGCAGCTGCAGCTGTAGCTCTCGGTGTTGAGCGTGCCCCACGCTACAGTCAACCTCGTGCCGCAGTCCAACAGCAATGACTGCGGCCATCGACGTCGTTCATGGGGCTAGCTGGAGTCTCAACGGAACACAATTACGTCACCCAACCGATCAATGCCGACGTCAACAGGGCGCTTGAGATTGGCAGCATGCTGTCCTTCGAAAAACAATGCATGAGCAGCTTCAACCATAGAAAAATCCGAAGAGTGAAATGCTAAGTTAAACGCAGCAAGTTACAATCGCTCGTTTATACATCTAACCTATATACGCTAGATTTGTTGGCATACCTACATTTTTTCTTTAATGTGGTCTAAGTCAAGGGGGGGAGAATAAGTTTGGTGGGGGGCGGTACTGGCCTAGACGTCGCTAGGACAGAAACCCCGGGGGCGGTTTTGGAATAGGCCAAAACCCACGGGGGGCGGTTCTGGCCTGGGGGGGGTTTTGGACTATGACACCGGCCCGGCCCATGCTCATCCCTAGTATGTATGTATGTATGTATGGCTTTGGAAAAGCGTTAATGTTCGACAAAATTCGGCATTATGATACAAGTGTTGACGTGCGGAGCATGTTGGTGCAGAAATCCAAGCAAATTTGCATGTTCTGAAAGAAACGTAGATAACTGGGTTCTGCCTTCTGCATAATTGCGTATTTGACGCGCCGATTCAGAACTACTGTGTCTGAACTGCTGGACCTCTAATAGTTGTCGAATGTAACGTTTGCTTGCAAACTCACTTCCGTTCCTTGAGTGATGTGCAGCTTCATCACGCACTGCTCTATAAGAAATGTTACAAACTTCCGTTATCAACAGTCGCCTGCTGGTTTTTATTTGGTCTTGCTTCAAGAGGGTCTTCATGTATTACCATGAGTCGTATTCGCTCGTTCAGCGCTGCAGGTTCGGCGACAGCTGCGCAAACACGCACTGCGTCTACTGGCACGGGCCCGCGGCCCTAGCCGCTTGCAACGCCGACGTGGCGGCCGTCGATTCCCCGGCCACTTCCGGCGTGAAATTCAAATGGAACCGCCAACCCCTCCTAGGTACCACCTGTAGAAGTCGTATGAGAGCCGCCTCATGTCCAAGCAGGCAGGGCAGCACCCCCACTCTAGCGCAGGCTCATGATACATTCATTCGTAGCGTGAATTTTATACGCACAGACACATGAGTGTAGGACGGGTCGCGACAGGCCCAATCCCCCGTTTTTTGGTGCCCAAAACTGTATCTGACCAGGGGTTACTTTTCTCAGTCCCCCTTTGTCCCTCTCTGCATGATTTCTTCAAACTGTTTTCAGAAACTACACATAAAAACTACGAAACTAATTAAGATGAATGGATACCGTAAACCCTATAATTAGCCCCCCCGATAATTAGCCCCCCTATAATAATACACCCTCCCAAGACCACTTTGAGTTAATAAGCCCCCCCCCCACTATAATTACGCCCCCTCCCTAAATGAACCATCGTCTAAAAGGCACATGTTTCCATGTCTGGGTGTCTGTATGGTCGCGTATGTATGTGTATGTATGTACACGTATGTGCATGTGAGACTATGTGAGAGTGTGTTAGAGTGTACTAACGTGTGTGCACAGCGCCTTTTTCCCTTAAAAATCGCCTCCACGCGCCTTTTTGCCCACACATCTTCCCACTCATCGACCCGTCCAGTTTATACGCCCCCCCCCCTATATAATCAGCCCCCCCCCCTATAGTCATACACCCCTAGAGCTCGAACGAAAAAATTAGCCCCGGGGGGGCTAATTATGGGGTTTACGGTAATTGCGTCTTGTACAGTGATAGTGGACAAAAGTCTTTTGGGGACACTCTGGGTTGTCTAAGACAGCCCAGACTGAATGGAAAAGAGAAATGAAATGAGGCGTGTACCCATTCATTACCCACGTCGCTGAAGCCGCTGCAGAGAGGACCCACGCGCCGCGTTTGGTGCTGTCGTCGTTGTGCGGTGAACAGAAGAATCACTATATCAATGAACCGAATGCACATGCTTCATCTGAAACAGTTGTGAAACGTTTTTAGCCCAGCTGTAGTTCGAGACGCTTTGCTTTTGCGCGCTGTCGAAAGAAAGACCGGTCCGAGTCCGTCGGCTGTAAATCGGGCTTAATTGTTGGAGAAAGAGACAGAGGGTTTGAAAACTACTTAAAGATCTATTTTGTCTTGGTGGCGATCCGTCAAGGATTAAACAAACGAATACGCGTGCTTTATTTAAAAAAGCTGTGAAACATTTTTATCCCAGCTGTATTTGGAGACGCTTTGCTTTAGCGCGCTGACTAACTTCTGTGAAAAAGTTGCGTGCGTGCTTCGCTGCGCGACAACGCTGTGCGACGCAGAATTAAATGAAAAAGCTGCAAGAGTTTCTCTAAACTTTTCTGCAACTATTCCACCAGTGCCTAATACTCCGCACTACGGTTGCTCGCCAAAACGTTACTGGCAGCCAGCAGCTCAGTATACGGTTCAGACGCCTATGGTACTTCTTGAAAAGTGAAGTTTAAATGAGCTTCAATGTGCGTGCTAAGCGCTGTGAAACAACGTCAAAACGGGTTTTCATCATCTCCACTAGTCGTTGTACTACGCACGATTTCGACGAAGAACTCGGGATCAATATTCCGTCAGCTTTATCGATTTCCCGACGCCACTCGTCACTGTGCTCGCCATGCTCAAACCTGCTCAACCGATGTTGCAATTCGCCTTCTGGGTATATATAACAGTCTTTTTATGCAATCATCCACCACCGTGCGGAAAAGTTAATAACTCCCGTCCCTTTGGTTTTGCTGCTGGTTTGGGGTTCCAGCACCTCAGCTCTCGGGCTGAGCACGTCCTCCCCTCCGCTTCGGCCTGTGAAAAGGTGCCCGGGGGAGACGTCTTCGGATGGATTCCCTTGCCTGAGGAGGAGGGCAGAGGTGCTTCGTGCTGTCTCTGCAACTTCCGCGCGGTGGTCATTTTTTTTCGCTGTTTTAGAAAGGCACAGCAACAGCACGAGAAAAACCATTGACAGGAGAATAAATCCTCGTTGGTGGATCCATCAAGAATCGAACCCAAAATTGTAACCCGGTACACATTCTGCGTGCGTGCGTGCGTGCGTGCGTGCGTGCGTGCGTGCGTGCGGGTGTGCCATTGTTGTGCGTCATGCACTGTAGTGAGTATCGGTCCAAAAGTGTGTTCCCTGGCTGAAAAAAAAATTACCAAATTCTCGGAATACCTGGAGAAGAGACAAGAAGAGTGGTTGCAGCCAAGTACCATTGATGGGTCTCTCAGTTGGACACGTGCAAACGCATTGGCCCTAATGGGAGTCGAACGCGACCTCTTGATTTTGGGAACAAGGTAAAAAGAAGAACTTGCAAAGTAAGCCATACCTCACGATCTACGGCATGTAGCAAGAAGCCCTCTGGGGATTTCATTTTTTGATGTAGACCGTAGATGCCTGCGAAATTTCATTTCAATTGATGGAGGCGTGGGTGGGCGACAAACCAAAAGCTTGACAGGACCCACTTTTTATCAGGGTCAGCGCGTCAGCGTCTGACCCCTAATATGAGACGACATTCCCAGTGCGGATTCCTCAAACTTCGATCGCCTCTAACTTTTGATAGCCTGAACGGATTTCGGCGCGTTATGGCGCAAAAGAACCGCCTTCTTCTGGGGCATCGAATGCGCCATCGCGCGTTTTTGAATTCTCGCGCGTTATTGGTAAACTCCAGAAAATGTTCCGAAGAAACGTCTTTTTTTTTTTCATGTTCTCCACTCAGTTTTTGGACCACCGCTCGCTAGAGCCCGAACCAATCGGGATAAAACTTGGTGTACCTATCCAGTCCCTGGCAACAACTTTGCACTCTAAAGGATTAGTTTGTACGTCTTACCGATCTGGAGATATTGCGGATTTTTACCAATTATCGATTTTTTTCCTGGGACATAGTCGTTTTTTGGGGTGGTTTCCACCAAGAGTAAAACTCGAAAAAAAGCCGAGTAAACCCCCAAATGTTTTTTGATTTTCGTGAACAGTTTTACAAGGCAAGTCTAGGACGCTTTCCAGACATTTGAAATTCCAGCCATGTAATTAGATATGGGCAATCAAAATTTCGCAAATTTGGGCCCAAAAAGTTTGTCAGCTATAGGTGCTTCACACGTTCATTGCAGAGCTGTGCTGCAATGATGAAAGTTGATCGTCCTGACCTGGAATAGTACCCTTTCGACAAATTCGATGGCTCCGATGCGCATGTCTCGCTCGCCAGTCGTCAAAACACCTCGATTTTTGGGATTTTGGGCTGAAAGTTTGTCAGCTATAGGCGCTTCACACGTTCATCGCAGAGCTGTGCTGCAATGATGAAAGTTGACCGTCAGGACCTGGAATAGTACCCTTTCGACAAATCGGGCGGCTCCGACGTCTATGTCTCGATGCTCGACCCTCTTGGCGCACCCACAATTCAGGTGACAGTTGAAATTTTGATCACCTTCAACTTTTGCTTGCTTTGAAAGATTTTAGCGAGTAACAGTTCAAAAGAAGCGCTTTCGAAAGGGGAATCGATCGAGTCATAACACGTGCCCTATTCGCGGCCGTTGCTGCAAAATTTTTGAAAATGTTCAAACATTTACTTGGACTACAAATCGAGAGGTCGCGGGTTCGAATCCCGCACGCGCGTCTGCTGTGTGGTGCATCCCCTTATGAAAAAAGATAAATTCTACGTCACTGTGCTGTCCCTCCATGCCACGGTTTGATTTTTTTTAGTTTTTTTTTGGGTTTTAAAATGACTTTTTTTTGGGTGAAATATTAAAAAATAAACGATCCCCCCCCCCCCACTTCAAAAACCAATTTACACGTGCGTCCACCACTCAAAAACCGAGACAGTAGATGCACGCACGCACGCACGCACGCACTCACCGGAACGAACGCACGCACGCACGCACACACGCACGCACGCACGCACGCCCACACGCACGCACGCCCACACGCACGCACATCGTTGTTTTTGTCTTACGAAAAACCGCTGTATTAAGGAAAAATTTGCAGGTGGCTGCACAAAAAGGTGAATATGGGACGCTCTTTTGTTAAAGTCCAGTTTGAAAAAGAGGGGTATTAATTAAGGCATGCCTCATTGATGTACCTATACCAACTTGTGCTTTGCAGCTGATCAACTTCAGTTTGAACAAACCGTGTATAAAAACTAAACCAAACGCAGCAACACGTCACATATTCGGCATTTTTTGTTTTCGCGTGCATAGGACAGTGCAGTGGCAATTGCAAGACCTAACTGGACTGGAACACACTTCATTCGCATATGCCGCATGACTGAACGCCACGTGGTTGCAAGACAGGCAGGAAGGAACCCATGATCTTGCACATGGACCACAATGCGCACGCACGCACGCACGCAAGCAAGCACAAGATGTAAAATTGTTCATTGCGTGCACTACGCAAACGTTGTAGAAGCAGTGCATCATTGGGTGAATTGCCAAAGGGAAATGACGAATGGAGCCAGTGCCATATGTATGCCTGTACATCACTAACTGTAGTGGCAATCCACATGTCACAAATGTTAGCAAGATGCCGATTATTCTGTGCCAGGTCGATGTAATAGCCAGAGATATGAGATGTGAAAGGATTGCAGTTGTGTTTTGCCTGAGTGAGATGGCTCGCACAAAAAATGCCGAATATGTGACGTGTTGCTGCGTTTGGTTTAGTTTTTATACACGGTTTGTTCAAACTGAAGTTGATCAGCTGCAAAGCACAAGTTGGTATAGGTACATCAATGAGGCATGCCTTAATTAATACCCCTCTTTTCAAACTGGACTTTAACAAAAGAGCGTCACATATTCACCTTTTTTTGCAGCCACCTGCAAATTTTTCCTTAATAACATTTCCAAAAACTTCTCGGTAATGCACAAGCGTATGGAAACGTGTTATGACTTAATCGATTCCCCCTTTGAATGCGCTTCTGACTGCGTGTTATGACTCTGAAGCACTAGACACTAATGGCGGGCGTTCTTTTCCCGTTGGGAAGGTGGGCTGCCCACCCACCTTAGCACGGATTTCGGGCCAAAACCCCAGAGCCGCCCCGGGAATGAGAGCGTTCATCCTTCTGCACAAGGGGATTAGTAACTCAGTGACTTCGGTGGAAGGGAGTTGAACCCCCGACCACGAGCGCGCCGAGCACGACGCCTTACCACTGAGCCACCCGCTCTCGTAAAATGGACGACAGACGACCAGTTGTTGGTGCTGCCTGCTACAGTGGTCGCTCTTGCTCATCAATGTCAATGGTACTCGTGTTTCAAGTTTGCATACCTAATCAGGGTGTACGCGTCAGCGTACAACCCTAATATGTAACAACTTCTTCAATGCGGCTTCTTGAATTTTCAGTCGCTTATAACTCTTGATTGCCTGAACCGATTTTGGCGAATGATAGCTCAAGAGAACCGCCTCCTAAACCGGAATCGAATAAGCCATCCCGCTTTTCGGTACTCCAGCGCATTGAGACGAAATGTCCGAAAATGCTCCGAAAAAGTGGTGTTTTTTGCCTGTACTGCACACACTTTTTGGGCCACCGCTCTTGAACGATATGGGCGATTCGGACGAAACTTGGCGTGAGCAGGCGGTATATGATGGCAATTTATGCCTCCATGGGAAATTTCTTTGTGAGTTACGGATCTCGTTTTATGGCCGATTTTTCTTGGACGTAGCCATTTTTGGGACAAAACCTGACAAGAGTAAAACTCGAAAAAAGCCGAGTAAACCACCAAATGTTTTTTGAGTTTCGTGAACTATTTCTGAAGGTGTGTCCACGGCACTTTGAAATTCTCACCACACTCTGAGATATTGGCAACTAAAATTACAATTACAAATTTTTTGGTATTGGCAACTGTAAGAACTTTCGAATTTTTCCTGTTGGCTGTGCATGATTCTGGATCCATACTGTTTCTCCTTCCTTGAAATGTTAAGTTGTAGCCTTCTTGTTGTAGTAGATTTCCTGAGACTTTCGAGCAGCTTGCAGATTCTTTTGTGCAAATGTCCACATCATTCTCATTTGCTTTGCCAATGCAGCTACATAGTCATCTGCAGTTCCATTTGGTTTCAGTGGGA
>JASAMY010003676.1:0-13052 GCA_030248085.1 Paralinhomoeus sp. GSCO2_6 | reverse complement strand
GCGTGCGTGCGTGCGTGCGCGCGTGCGCGCATGTGTGTGCGCGTGCGTGCGTGCGTGCGTGCGTGCGTGCGTGCGTGCGTGCGTGCGTGCGTGCGTGCGTGCGCAAGTCGACCTCGAAAATGTGGTCTCTCTTAACGCAGAAACCGGTCCTCCCGTTGTTTGACATCTGCTTCTCTTCTTTGGGAACGAGTTTGTTGTAGAGATGTTGAGTCTCTTGAGGGGTCAGCGGCTTCACTTTGGTGAGCTAAACTCAAATTAACAGCGTGTGCAAACCCTGTAGTATCGCAAATACCATGAATCTGATTAGGTTGTATGTACCTTTCGAAAATAGGCCTGAAGCGCTCGCTGAAAGTTTTGCCATGTCACCGACGCGTTTGGGACAGGATTGCACACGATCGACTCCTGAAATCACGGCACCGTAATTGGGGGATCACAACAGGCGACGCACAAACGTGCGAATAGCCGAGTGGTCTAGGGCGTTGTTATCCCTCTTGTTATTCGTCGCGGCTTCGACCCCTACCATGATGCCAGAGTCCCACTTTGAATTATTTCCTTAGAATGTCTCATGGAACATTTGGCGAATGTACTGTATCTACATATACGTAGCGGGGTTAGAGGAGCTGGCAGCTGGCATGTCCCCATCATAATCAAAATTTGTAACAATTTCGGCAAGCTCAATCAAACGGCAAGCAACGGAACTTTGTAAAGGCAAAATGGGACACTGAACAGCCTGCACTGCTGATAAGAATTACGCAGTGCACGTACTGGGTTGGAAGCCAAAGCGTCCCAAAACATGGCGCCGAACATGTCCGAGTGTTGCGTCTTCGCCACAGCAACCATCAGAGGGTAGGAAATGGTCTGAAGCGTACTTCGTACAAAAGCAATTATGCCACGGATACTCACTGTGTACGTGCGCATAGTGTGTACTGTACGTATTCTACCTGCATAGCTAGTGCACAGGGTGTCCGTCCAATCAGCGGCTAACACCACGGCTCTGCTCATTCCTCTCAAATTAGCGCCCCCTTCCCTTTACAATAATTATCTCCATCCTACAGACCAATTAGAGGTAGCCCTTCGTAGAGGTTAATTAGAGAGCTAAACGATACGCGTTGCGCATTCATTGTACAAGCTCCATTCATACCGATATTATGATGGGCTTTTTGTCGACGGGTATGGTCCATTCGACCAGCAAGTGGTATTTCGTATCCTTTTTTCTCGTAGCGTTCGCGTTCTTCGCCTTGTCGCGCTTGGTCTTCAGGTTGAGCATCTAGACACGGAAAGCAGCATCTTAGCGAGATTGGGAGCGGTTTTGCGTTTGGTAATTCGAGGTCTATGGCAGTGCTTTTCTAAACTGGTTAGGGGCTACCGTAAATAGCGCCGCTTCCAATAGCACCCTGGGGTAACAAATAGGTACTATGCGATTTGAGTTCTACAGGGCAGGGATACAAATCAAGCCAGTGGTTACGTTATATGTGGCATACATACTGTACATACACCTGTAGCTGCATATACACCCATTACTGAATGACATTTCAGCTACAGGTTTGTACTTTGAACTGTTAATCACCTAAAGAACGCTATATACGTCTCTAATCGTGCAAACGGCTAGGGAGAGGTCGAAAGTGTAGTGTCACGGGGCACTATTGGAGGATCTATGCGGAATACTCTTTTGTGTCGGCTGCGTCTGAAGGCGCAACTCGGCGATTCCCAGCAACTCACAAAGTCGCAAGCCATTGAAGTGAGAGCGCCATCGTTCTCGGAGCAGCCGTCCAACTTCAGGTCGAACACTTCCTTCGGCTGGTCTCTCATGGTCGAGACGGTGCAGGCAATGCAGCTGAATTAATCATACACAATTTGGTGAGCTGCCTGCGCGCAAGAAAGACAGAGCCTATAGGCGCAACACAGAGACAAAGCAGTGAAGAGGGTTTGTGAGCAGTCTCATCAATACTGACCCAATAATGAACAACGCTGCTTATCGTTAGTATACCTGGTATGGGGACATTGCAGAAGCTATAATGTGGGGAGGAAAACAAAGTATAGAAGAAACGCACATTCTTGGATCGACAATTCGCTGGTTGTCCATGGGGTTGAGAACGCCGTAATGCATACTCTGTGCCAGCTCTTCCGCGAAGCTGAGATCGTTGGTGCTGAATGGCAAAATGATTTGCGTCACACTATGTCTTGCTCTACGCTTATGGAAAGAACAAGCAGTTATACATAGGTACATACAACTGAAGAAGCAGTTGTCGTCGTCCACCGCCTGCGTGCGTGCGTGCGTGCGTGCGAGCGTGCGTGCGAGCGAGCGTGCGTGCGTGCGTGCGTGCGTGCGTGCGTGCGTGCGTGCGGGCGTGCGTGCGAGCGTGCGTGCGTGCGTGTGCGTGCGTGCGTGCGTGTGCGTGCGTGCGTGCGAGCTTGCGTGCGAGCGTGTGTGCGTGGGTGGGTGATTTAGGAATGGAGCTTTTCATACTCGGCGGGTCGAATCGCAGCCACCGTGGCCTTTATGTCGTCTCTGTTGATTCCGAGTTCTTTCAAGTGGCGCGAATTCAGCGCCAGAACCCTGCAAAGCCGGTTTGTCCTGCAGTGTGGGCCACTCGAAACGCGTTGTCGCTCTTTGGAAGGAGGGGGGGGGGGGGGCGGGAGGGGGGAATTGTAGGATTGATGAGTTGGGCCATGTTAGGTAGGTATTTCTTTGTTTTTGGTGGCAGGAAGAATGGAGCACGGTCACGAGACTTCGTCTCTGTGGACGCGCACGAAGAATTTCGATATGGTTCCACAATAATACTGGGGGGGGGGTGCAATCGGTGCAATCCTCATAATGGGGTGAAGATTTTCACGTTGAGGAGACGGGGGATATTCCCGAGGGAAATATTAATATTCTCGGAGAGGAAAATTTTTTATTTCATCCGATACGGACTTGGTGTAGAAGTTGATCTCGTCCTTCTCCTTGCTGCGGAAGACGACGGGCGCCTGCCGGATGACGGCTCCCATCAAGTCGGCGCCGCTTGTCCAATCCACGATCAGGGAGCTGCAACGTTTCGTTGTCTATACCTACATGCAGCAGCCGCCCACCATTGTCATCTACACAGTGCTGTGTCGGAGTATCACTTGTTATCTCGCACTACCATCTCAAACTACCATAAAGGCTGATTCACAATCAACGGCCTTCCCATCTGTGTCGGTCTGTGTTTTGGTCTTCCCATGCCAAACAGCAAAGAAGACAGAGAGCGAGACCGATGTGAAGACCGTTAATTGTGAATCAGCCTTAAGGCACGGGTAAGTAAGGATAAGGTACGTTCAATATCATACACCTGAGTCGCACACTGTTGTGCAGTAAGTAAAGCCTTTCGATGCGAACTTTTGAGACTAACGACAGTACAATACAATGGTACATGCAATTGACAGTGCGGGTACCATTGCAACAGTCCTCTCAGCTGCACTTCGTGCAGCTCGATTTGACAGGCGGCGAGGAATTCCCGATAGACAGCCTCGTCCTCCTCGCTCTCCGTCTCTTCCATCGTCCAGGGCTGCTGAATGGCGCTCAAGAGGGCGCGCTTCACGCCCAGCAGGCTGTCCATGTGCGCTTGGAAGCTGAAAAATCGCTTGAGAAAATCGGAAAAAAATAATTAACGAGGGTAGCGTATGGCCTCTTGTGCCCACGGTTCTTGTCTGGGTTCGAGCCTTGATGGACCCACTAGATCGAGGACTTCCCTCTCAATGGATTTTCTCGTGCTGTCGCTGCAGTAGATGACAGATGGTGTGTAGACGGTAGACGGGCGTGATACACATGGGCGTTGACGGGCTCCTAGCGTTGCTCCTAATCCAGCAAATACAACAACACAAAACAAACGAGCAATACGTACAGCGTCGCCAGGTGTCGGAACAGCTGCATGCAATGGGCGTCTGGCTCGATGCCGTACAGGCCCTCGCGCTGGCACATCTTGTACTGGTTCAGGAGGCCGCCCGGCTGGCGCATCAGCTGCAGGTGGCCGGTGAAGCACTGCTGGAACTCCGTCCAGCGGCGTTTCAGCTGCTGCTATAAAGGCGCGGACGTCAGGGGTGAAGTGTGACGGAAGCGAGTGGCTCGAATCGAGTTCGTGTGGTTCTTCGAAAAGATTTAGAACAAACTAAACAAAATGGGTAAACATTTTGAAGTGTAAGTACAAAAGCACAGTACGCCGTGCATGCTCCAACGCATGCGTGAGGAGAGGACTAGCTGTCGACAGTTGCATTGATACGGTCGAAACCAAATTAAAATTAACAAGCTCGTTTCAAAAACCATTTCATTTGAATTTGTTGCCTTTCATTCGAAATTTCTGTGCTTCTGCACAGATTGGACGGGTGTACGCTTCCTGGAATTCTTTAGCAGTGCCGCTTCCAGAGCCGATTCCTTTGGAATCGGTGAAATCGCCACACAAGCTTCAATGATACGACGCTCCGTTATTGTCTCCTTTGTTGCTTTGCAAAATGCTACACCACCTTGCTTTTTTTCAGAAAGTCCAAAAGTCTACATGTTGCACATGGAGGAGACAAGAGGAGAGAGGACGTCCACGTCCGTGCGTAGGTAGGTACATAAATAGGAATGCACTGAATGCACTAAAGGCATCCACACTGCGCCCTCCCCGCCCTAATACAGGGCCAATGGTGGCTGGCTGGACCGACGCGCGTACTGGCGAATGCACAAGGATAGCCTTTCAGATTTTTTTGCGGAAAATAACGCGGCTAAATACCGCGCTATTTTCTGCAAAAAATTCGCTCCCAGATTTGGACATCCGGGTCCTATCCATAGCCATGCGTTTTCCCAGATTTATCCAGAAATTTTGCTCAAAGATCCAGAATTTTCCTCCCAGATGGGGCACTATCCTTAAGCATGTGTTTTCCCAGAAATTTTGCTTGAGGACCCAGAAATTTTGCTCCCAGACACAAAAAATTTTTCTCTCAGATTGGGCCCTATCCTTAAGCATGTGTTTTCCCCGAAATTTTGCTCAAGGACCCAGAAATTTTGCTTGAGGACCCAAAAATATTACACGTTTTTCTTAATTTTTTGACAATTTTGTTAGAATAAATCTGAAAACGTGTATCTCCAAATTGGTCCCAAGAATGTTCAAAAAAAATTTCGGCCTGATCTGTCAAGTCATAATGGAGAACCGGTCAGTAATGGATGGACGAATGGCGAACGGATATAATAACGGACGGATGGCGAACGGACGAACAGATGGATGGACGGACCATTACGAATTTTTCCGTCCGTATATGAACTCGCAGCAAAATTAATCGGTTTTGATCATACTTTCTACAACAAATCTTCCTAAATATCAGGTCCTGACAGATCTGACACCCACTACTGAAAAATTGGGCCTACAGGGTGGTCCAAAAAAAGTATACCCCTTTGAATTCTTCGTTTAGCTAGGGTGTCCAGTGAGATGTTTATTTGAAGCTTGGTGTGTCTATAGTCCTATTTAATCTGTACATCCTCTCCAAATTTTATTAGAATCGCGCTTTGTTCAGGTGACTTACGCCAATTTTCCAAAGTCACTCAAATTTTGAAGTCACGGACCACATTGAAGTGGTCCAAAAAAAAAGTATACCTCCCCTAACTCGGGCGTTCCAGCTCGGATCGGCCTGAAACTTTGCGGCCTACAAGGCACACATACGCACACCTCAAGCCTAAAATTTCAGCCTAATTGGTTCAGGCAAGCGTGAGTTCTATGTACTTACTTCATAGATCATTCAATTAAACTTTCTTAACAAGTGCTCAAGTGGCGCGCCGTGAAGTGACGTATTCGCTCTCAGACGCGCTTCAAATCCGACCCTTCTATCAATCGCACGGCGAATCCAATCGTCATCCATATTCTTCCTCCACTGAATACGCTCTTTGAGGGACTCAAGACTGCCAAAAGACTGCGCAGCCGAATCTTGTTAACATTCGTTGTCAGCACTGACAGAGGCCGACCCTGTTTGCTTCGCTCAAAAAAAAAGAATGAACTGCTGAGAGGAACCCCACGACATGAATAGGATTCCGAAGTCCCAACGCTAGCACTTGTTTCCAAACAAACCTTGCTGTGCTGCAATGAGCGTTTGATGCCGATAGTGAAACGGTGTGGTCGCTTTAAAAAAATTTTTTTCTCTAGATCCAGACTGAGGTCTTGAATGGTAATTTCAAATAATAGCTAACGGCTCTTTCGAATGTGCCATTTCAACTTAACCCGGTCAAAACGACCGTTATTGCATCCCCAGCACAACAAACCGGACAGTAAAACTCGTTCGATTGCCATTCTTTAATATTTTTCTTTGATAGCCTGTAACTCACGCTTGCCTAAACGGATTAGGCTGAAATTTTAGGCTTGAGGTGGGCGTATGTGTGCCTTGTAGGCCGCAAAGTTTCAGGCCGATCTGAGCTGGAGCGCCCGCGTTAGTGGGGGTATACTTTTTTAGACCACTTCAATGTGGTCCGTGACTTCGAAATTTGAGCGACTTCGAAAAAATTGGCGTAAGTCACCTGAACAAAGCGTGATTCTAATAAAATTTGGAAAGGATGTATAGATTGAATAGGACTATAGACACACCAAGTTTCAAATAAATCTCTCAATGGACACCATAGCTAAACGAAGAATTCAAAGGGGCGTACTTTTTTTGGACCACCCTGTATAGGCCCCGGCCGATGCTCTCTGGCTTCTTCTATATAGGTCTCCGGCTATGGGCTTCTATAGGCCTCTATAGGCCCATAGGACCCGGTCAGGTCTATTTGGCAGGCTTTGCTTTTCACGACGCAGCGACCACCTAACCAGTTTCTTCTCCGGTGGGCTTGGCGGTGCTCTCTCGGCGGCGTTGGTGCCTCCGGCGGCCAGCAGCAGTTGGTTGGCGTCGCTGAAGAGGTCCCCGGCGTCGAGGCCATCCCAGCCGTTGCCCACGGGCGCGGCCGCGGGCGACGCCGCCGCCGCCGCGTCGAAGGCCATCGGCGACGAGCCGAAGACCATCAGCGGAGGCGAGTTGTAGCTCCGAGGCGACTCGCCGCACACCGAGGAGGGCCTACTCAAGAAGGAGACCAGCTCCTGAAGAAACGCCAGGGTTCACCAGTAAGAGTCTTTTGAAGGGCAGCAAATGGGGCCTAATGGTAGAGAATCGGCCTCTTGCACGCATAGTACTGGGCTCGATTCTTGCTGGATGATCCACTATAGATCGAGGACTTCCCTTTCAATAGCGTGGCAAAAGTGGGGCTGTGGCGCAGTCCGTAAGGCGTTGGATTCCTTCCTGACCACGAGGTCGGGGGTTCGATTTCTTGTTGGGCGAAAACCACGGCTACCCCCTTGGGCAAGGGGTTTAAACCACAGCTCCGGTTTCTGGCTGTACCGTGGCTTCGGCCTAAAATCAGTGCCAGGTGGGGCCCACCTTGCCTCGCAGCAGAACAACGCCCATGTTATGTATGCGGCGCCGCCCTGTGATCTTGTGATCTAGTTAACGGCCATTGTGCTGTGTCAGGTGCTTGTCGTCAAAAATAAAGTTTTTAAAGTTTTTTTATAGATTTTCTCGTGCTGTCGCCTTCATAGGCTGCAGATGGCGTTCTTCCGAATGTTTTGGCTAATTACGCGGCGCCGGGAAGGCATCATGGATATGCTAGTATTTGGGCCATTGACGGCCCCCTAGCGTTGGCCCTAATCCAACAACAACAACAGCTCCTGAAGAAACGTGAGTGTAGTGCCAAGCTCCAGCAGGTAGGCCGAAGGACGAACCGCGACAACTCGGTCGAGGTTCACGTGACTTTGTCCTTCGGGACTCATCGGTCGGGCCGCTGGGTAAACGCCGGCTGCGCTCGTCATTGTTGGCATCATCGTTGCCTTCGTTGGACTATCGCGGTTTCACTTTTGATGGGTGAACTCGGACTGGGAAACAAAAGAAAAACGAGCGTTTTGACAAAGAAAGCTGAAGCTTAAAAAGCAGGGCAGAAGAATATTTCAGCGAAATGCTGCGCTGCTACAAGCGGACGCTTCAGTACAGTGCGTCGACGTCGTACAGGAACCCCTTACTATCGCCCCGGAGATAACGACATGCCGAGCGCATGCGAACTTGCTTGCTTGCGCGCGAGCGCGCGCTAGCGCGGGTGTGCATGACATGGCTACGCGCGTGCCCGTGTTTGTCCAGCTCGTTAGTGGAACGCATAAAATGGAGAGCGCCATCCGCAAAGGGGGCGCCAGCAAGCAAACAACGGATGTACAGTGTATGCGTGTTGTTCGATCGGCCGCCGAATGGCACGCCTGTGCAGCACGATGCATACCTACTGTAAATACTCCAATACTGCCCCCTGGGCAAAAAGTGTCATGCGATTTGCGTAACACAGGCGCACAATTCAAGCAGTAGTTATGTAGAAGCGGTACAACAGCTACGCCCATTAAGGCTGATTCACAATTAACGGTCTTCCCGTCGGTCTCGGTCTCGGTCTCGGTCTCGGTCTTCGCATCGGTCTCGGTCTCGGTCTCGGACTTTTTGACCCATGCCAAATTGACGACGCGTTGCCTCCGGTCTTTCAATGATCTTCGGTTAAATGCGCGCCTGTCAGCGTATTAAAGAGCGTACTGTGGCCAGGGTTGCACAATTTAAAAAAAAAAGTTTTTTTTTTAAAAAAAAATTTTTTTTTAAAAAAAAAAAAAAGTTGAATTTTTTTTTTAAATTAAAAAAAAAAATTTCTCTGTTTTTGGGTAAAATTTAGCTTTTGAGTGGCAAAAAGGCGTTTAAATGGTGTTTAGGTGGTACAATTAGTAGTTATTCATGCATAAACTTGCTTATTAGCACCAAAACCAAGCTCTTTTTGGGGTTCCCAACTGGTTCCCAACATAGTGCGATACCGTACACGACCATTTAGAGGCAGCGGCTTTGTCACCATTTGACTAAAACGATGCTAAATATGCTTCTAAAGGCTTTAGGGAAGCACTAGTACTTGTGTTTGACACTCTAATAGGCTAAAAGTATCTTATAGTACAGGTATTTGGCGCCAATGATGGCTCCTAAGTCAATTTAAAAAAAAAATTTTTTTTTTTAAAAAAAAAATTTTTTTTTTAATTTAAAAAAAAAAACTTGAAATTTTTTTTTTTTATGCAACCCTGACTGTGGCCCTTGTTTTCGACCTGTTTCATTTTTTATGCGACTTACGTAGGAAACAAAAAAAGCACATGCAGTAGACGACGGGAACGCACTACCACCAGACAAACAGACAGACATTGTGCGGCAGACGCAGACCGCCACCAGCGCTTCTGGCCGCCGCCAGGGGCGCGGACGCCGCTACAGGAGCTGTCGTCAGCGCCGCTGTCGACACCGTTGCCGCTGCTGCCGACGCTTTCGCTGACGCTGCCGCTGTTGCCGACGCTTACAGAAAATGTAGGACACTGCCGTCGAGCCCGCCCACCTTGACGTATGCAATGGCGGCGCAGATTTCCCGCCGCCGTGTCTTTAGATACGTCCAGCCAGCCCCCCGCATTTTTTTTTTGGATTTTTGGTATCAGAGCAGTCGTAAATTATCCACGCAGGCGGCGCCGCCTCCACCTGTTGAATACGACGCATCGTAAACTCTTCCTTGTTTTCAATTTCGGCTAATTTCCTAGTCGCTTTACCCTTATGCGAATACCGACAAATTCTTTGAGGGTGACGGCTATAGTAAAGCGTGACTACGGTAGCGCGCGCGTTCAACACGAGTTCAATGAAGACCGATGAAGACCGGAGCAAATGTTCAAAGTTCCCAACATCGTCGGCCTCGGTCTCGTTTGCGGACTTCGCATCGGTCTTCGGTGTTTGGCAGGGCAACCCCGACCCCGACCCCGAGACCGAGACCGAGACCGATGGGAAGACCGTTAATTGTGAATCAGCCTTTAATGGATGACATTCCAGGTACTTCGAACTGTTTTAAAATCACCTAAAAATCGCAAAAAAATTCTAATAGTGCCACGTGCCTTGGGTGGAAAGCATAGTGTCACGGGGGCCCTATTGGAGGATTTATGGCATGTGTTGTTGTTGTTGTTGGATTTGGGGCGACGAAGTAGGAGGCCTTACCTTACCTTACCGTCTAGAGAAGCGTAGTTAGCCAAAGACATTTGGAAGATCGTCATTAGTCTGGTTATTCGACGCTTTTGAATGAATAACACCTTTTGTATGTAGGTATATACATATATCTCATCCAAAAAAAAAATCGACAAATTTGAGCATCCGTTTCGCATTGCCCGTGATAGGAAGCTGGCGGGGTGCCAAAGGCTGAACAGCGTACGGCGAAAGTGCGCATTGCGTCTGGAATGTGTAGGTGGTCGCGCCTCTATCGCATCCCCGCTGCCGACACAAGGACGAAAGAAGCGCCGATGGTCAAAATTGTATAGAGAGGGGCGTGTACTAAAACTAATTGATTTGGCGCAGACACCGTAGAGGCGTAGACAATTAAAGACTTGTGGAAAAAAGGCGATCGCAGTGCTGGGATTTGAACCCAGGCCTCAGGAATGTCGGACGCTGGAACATTGAGAGCGAGTGGCTCAGTGGTAAGGCGTCGCGCTCGCCGCGCTCGTGGTCGGGGTTCAGCTCCCTTCCACCGAGGTCGCTGAGTTACTACCATAGCTTACTAATCCCCTTGGGCAGAAAGATGAACGCTATCATTGCCCACGGTGTCGGGCGGCTGCGGGGCTTGGGTCCAAAAGCCGCACCAGATGGGCGGCCCACCATCCCACGCGGAAGAACAACCTCGTTGTGAAACTGACCCGTCCGATCTTCGTGATTGTTTCCGGACTTGTGCTGTGTGGAGGTGTCAAAAATAGAGGTTTTTTAGTTTTAAAAGGAGAAAGGCCGATCACGAATGTCACTGTATCACAACAGCGGCGTTTTTCACCCGCGAGGGCAGGTGGGCCGTTCGCCTGGCACGGATTTCGGGCCGAAGCACTGGAGCCGCCATACATCATGGGCAATGAGAGCGTTCAACCTTCTGCCCAAGGGGATTAGTAAGCTACGGTAGAAACTCAGCGACCTCGGCCTCGGTGGAAGGGAGTTGAACCCCCGACCCCGAGCACGACGCCTTACCACTGAGCCTCTATGCATCTCCCCCACCTTTCCCCACCAAAGTCTCGGGTACAACGAAGCCAAAAGAAGCGACACGTGTCACACATTGGGGCATAAAGCTGCGCTGCGATGCTCAGTGATGCGTCGCGCACAGTAAAAACAAGTAAAAACTGTCACCCACACGGACGCTATTCTCGCTCTACTAACGCGCTGCCATTGGCAATGGCAGGACACAACCAAAATTCCTGACCCATAAAATGAGCCCGGCCGGCCATGCCTAAAGGCCTACCGCTCTACATACATGTACGTTGTGCATACATCTCGTACCTACTGTGGAGCATTCCAAGTACCTAACCACCAAAGGACGCAAGCCTTTGTTGACACTACGATTCGGAAAATGCCATTTACGTAGGTCCATGATGGGTTTTTGTAACAGCCAGCAGGGCTGCGTGATAAGGAACGCACTGGTCGGGTTACTTTCCACCTTGTTGCTAGTATTCTCCATTTACACGCAAAGCTAATGGATGCTACCTAATCGCATCTCCTGGTGTAGCGCTCACATTGTCTTGTGAAAAACCAAAAATGAATTTAAACTCCGACAATTTCGACGCAAGAGCAGCTCCAGCGCTCTCTGCACCCTACCCGCAAGTTCGAAGTTTCTCCAAGCTGCGCAATGCGGTGCAGGTGTGGTGTACACTCCTTGTTTGTCTGTAGTTTGAGTACACACAATTTTGGGAGACCGTAAATCCTCCAATAGGGCCCACGGGGCTATTTTTTCAACCTCTCCTTACCCGGGGGCACTTTTGGAGGGGGGGGGGCACTATTGGAGGGGGCTTCTATTATTTCAACCTAAAAATTTTGAATGGAAATGCTAGTTTCGCTGTCAAAATTGCCGATTTTTTGGTGATTTTGATCACTTTTGTCACATTTAATGGTTGATTTACCGTTAATAGTTGCTGAAACGTACTATTATTGCTTAGAGTGAGTGTGTATACACGATGGTTCAACCTTCTGCCCAAGGGGATTAGTAAGCTACGGTAGAAACTCAGCGACCTCGGCCTCGGTGGAAGGGAGTTGAACCCCCGACCCCGAGCACGACGCCTTACCACTGAGCCTCTATGCATCTCCCCCACCTTTCCCCACCAAAGTCTCGGGTACAACGAAGCCAAAAGAAGCGACACGTGTCACACATTGGGGCATTTGCTGCGCTGCGATGCTCAGTGATGCGTCGCGCACAGTAAAAACAAGTAAAAACTGTCACCCACACGGACGCTATTCTCGCTCGACTAACGCGCTGCCATTGGCCATGGCAGGACACAACCAAAATTCCTGACCCATAAAATGAGCCCGGCCGGCCATGCCTAAAGGCCTACCGCTCTAGACGGTAAGGTAAGGTAAGGCCTCCTACTTCGTCGCCCCAAATCCAACAACAACAACAACACATGCCATAAATCCTCCAATAGGGCCCCCGTGACACTATGCTTTCCACCCAAGGCACGTGGCACTATTAGAATTTTTTTGCGATTTTTAGGTGATTTTAAAACAGTTCGAAGTACCTGGAATGTCATCCATTAAAGGCTGATTCACACATTAAACGAAATTTTCACATCGGTCCTCGGTCTCGGTCTCGGTCTCGGTCTCGGTCTTGCCATGCCAAACAGCGAAGACCGATGCGAAGACCGAGACCGAGACCGAGACCGACGATGTTGGGAACTTTGAACATTTGCTCCGGTCGATTCGGTCTTCATTGAACTCGTGTTGAACGCGCGCGCTACCGTAGTCACGCTTTACTATAGCCGTCACCCTCAAAGAATTTGTCGGTATTCGCATAAGGTTAAAGCGAATAGGAAATTAGCCCAAATTGAAAACAAGGAAGATTTTACGATGCGTCGTATTCAACAGGTGGAGGCGGCGCCGCCTCCTTGGATAATTGACGACTGCTCTTATACCAAAAATCCAAAAAAAAACAGCAATACGTAACTGAACGAAGAACATGGACAAAATAGACTGATTGCTAGGGTAAAGCGCTAAAA
>JASAMY010001240.1:0-13067 GCA_030248085.1 Paralinhomoeus sp. GSCO2_6 | reverse complement strand
CAGGGTGTCCCAGCCTCGACTTCCCCTCTTTGTTCAAGTGTATCTCAGGGATGGGTGATGCTATTTTGATGAAATTTTAAACGGCTGTAGTAATCAGTCAAACTTAGATATTCTCCAATTTTCAGTGAAATCGAACACGGTTTCAGTTTTCAAAAAGACCGCCATCGATATCAACGCATTTTTCGCAACGTTTGATCACCGATCTGCAGATTTTCGAGCAGAGCTCAGCACCTAAGTGCTCTGACGCGTTTTCGATGGACTCCTTCAGTTCGGCAACAGTCTTGCACCTTTGCTCGTAAACGACTTCCTTCAAGATATCCCCAAACCCAGAAATTGCAAGGAGTGAGGTCAGGCGACTGCAGAGGCCAAACGAATTGGCCCCCTGCGACCAATCCATCTGTCTGGAAAGCTGTCGTCCAAAAATTGACGAACGTCGCGATGAAAGTGGACAGGGGCACCGTCCTGTTCCACATAATTGCGTCCAGATCTCTCGGGAAATGTGGCAATCTCGTTCCAGGCGTGCTCAATCAGAAGCTTGAGCCGTATACAGCCGTATACAAAAAAATTGTTTTGCGCACAACTTTTGAGGAACGCTATGGATTTCACTAAAAATTGGAGAATATCTAAGTTTGACTGATTAGTACAACCGTCTAAAATTTCATCCAAAAATCGCATCACCGATCTCTGAGATACACTTGAACAAAGAGGGGAAGTCGAGGCTGGGACACCCTGTAGATAGCGCCTTGCTGCAGCTGAAAACCATACATGTAACCGGGTTTTTGAAGTGGGGGGGGGGGGTGGGAGGGTCGGGAGACGATTCTGGGGGGGGGGGTCGTGGGTGCACGCAGATTTGAAGAGGGAGGGGGTGTCGGAGGGTAAAAAGTGTACCTAAATAGTGTCTAAATATGCACTTTTTGGTCAAAAATTAGGTTAAAATAGGCTATAAATAGCGTTATGTTAGATGTTTTAGGGTAAAAAAGCACTGAAAAGACGAAAAAAACACTACTTTTTACAGTTGTAGACAAGTTGGGAAACTTTCGAAGAATTCTGGGGGGGGGGAGGGTTGGGGTGGGGGCTGGGGAGGGACAACATTTGACCTGGGGGGTGGGGACCCCCCCCCCCAGTCACATGTATGTTGAAAACTGTGCGCGCGAGCTTCAGCGCCCGCTGCGCCGGTGGCGCTGACGGAGCGGCTGGCCGACTGCGGCTATCCGTGCCGTCTGGCCTGGCTCGAGCCCGAGGACAACGGCGCGCCTCTGGAGGAGTTCCAGCTGAGACTGACGCGAGTCGAGCTGCGCGAGGAGGAGGATGAGATGAAGAGCGCGTACGTGGCCGTGGCCGAGCCGCGTCTCGTCTTCGTCGGGCCCACCGCCCACTCGGTGCACCTGTCGGACCTGGAGGAGGGTGCCGTCGACGAGGTCGAGATCCGCGCCAAGAACAGCCGGGGCCAGAGCGAGGCGGCCAAGCTGCTCGTCGTCACGCCCGGTGGGAGCTCTGGGACACGTGCCACCACTGCTGCCGCCGACGCGCCTACGACGCGTTCTCTTCAGACACGTTCGCGCCCACGGCCCGGGCGGGCCCGTCGTGGGGTCTGGTGGTGCTGATCGCGGTGCTCGTCCTGCTCGTCGTCGTCTTCCTGGCCGTCGACACGTACCGCTGCCGGCGGCACCGCAGCGGCCTCCTCTGGTGCGTGCGCCTCCAGGCGTGCGGGCCGGTCGCGGAGGGGGACAAGCGCCGCCAGATGGTGCCCGTCGAGGAAGAGGAGAGCTCCGCCACCGGCGACGCGCACCTCGTCGTCGTCGTCGGCGCGCCCGCCGAACAGTGAGTCCGAATTGACACCCCCCCTCCGCCCTGGGGCCGGGCCGGATATTTCGCCGCCGCCATTTCGGCGCTGGACACCTCGGCGCTGCGGCCATTTCCGCGTCGGACGTTTCAGCGCCGACCATAGTAAATCCATGTTGTTGAACGGTTGAACTGGTACTTTTAGGAACTTGTTGCCTGTATGAAGCTAGGTGGGGCATTAGGTGGGGGCATACCTGTAACGGGGGGGGGTTGGGGGCCCGCACGATTTTTCCAAAACCCACCCAACTCCCCCCCCCCAACCCCCCAGAATTTTTCCAAGGGATTTTCACTTGTTTAAAACGATAAAAAGTGAGTAAATGTTGTTGTTTTTTCAGTGCTTTTCAGTCTTATATGACCATAAAACAGCTAAATATCACTGTTTAGAGCCTATTTATACCCATTTTTGACCAAAAAGTATAAGTATAAGTAAAAAAATGGCTAGCTAACCCCCACCCCACTTTTTTGCTCTGGAGACCCCCCACCCAAAATCGGCCAGCTACCCCCCCCAGTCTTCCAGACCCAGTTACAGGTATGGGTGGGGGTACCTAAAATGTGGGTTCGGTTGGGGGTCGGGGTTCAAACTCGCTGACGTGTTGGCTGCGGTGGCTGCAGGTCAACGCGTGCCCTCCAATCTACCCAGCGGGCGCCGAAACGTCCGTCGCCGAAATTACCACGGCGCCGAGGTGTCCAGCGCCGAAATGTCCGGTCCCCCCCCCCTGGGCGTATGCACGGGACGTACCAAAGGGCGGACGCTTCTGGGTTCAGGATGCTGGCTGACGAGAAGGCGCCACTCAACGAGAACGGCAACGGCGCAGCCTCCAAGGCGACGGTCGTCTGAAGAGGAGGCTCTCCAAGATGCCCCCCCCACTCACCCTCGCCTCCCACCACACCCTCTACGCACCACCCAACCGACCCCCGAGCTGTGCTAGCAACTCACTTGCTTCTCGTGTCGTCGTACAGTACTAACCCTGTCGCGCTCACTTTGTTCCCTACCAAAGGCAACGTACGTATTGTGCGACTTCGCTTTAAACGTCTCCTTCCTGCTACATAGCCGCTCCTTTTGCGCGAACATTTCTCAGTGGGTTGTTGTCGTCGCCCATCACAATGCAACACGTAATCGTCGACGCTGCAAACGTGTAGGTGCTTGTGTAAGCTGCTGAATCTTTGTTGACAACAATAGGTGGTCGTGCGTGTGCGTGCGAGGCGTGGGGCGGTGCGGGAGATTGGTTCGCTTCATTCGGTCCATCGAAATTACTTTGTTCGCGTCGGCTCACACGTACTCACGGCTCACGCACGCGCACATCCAAGCTGCTGAATTTCGAGCTTTGATGAGCAAGAACTCGCGAAATCGGCAACGCTTCGTGACGCGTATGACTCAAATCGAAGATAATGGATAGACGAAGCCCTGCATTTGGATTTCAGCAACTTCTGCTGGAGGCGTTCAGCTCTACGATTTTTCGAAACCGAAATTTCAACCCTTTATCACTCGAGAATGGCTGAAGCCAGGATAATGAATTGATCCAGGCCCACATAGTCCACTGGCGGATCCAGAAAAAAAAATTTCGGAGGGGGGAGGAGTTTTGCAGAAGGACCCTGTTGAACTTTTTGGATGTTGGGCCATTTTAGCAGTGGTTTGGACACCTAATCGGTTCATATTCGACGATTAACGAATACAAACAGCGCCGCAGGCGAAAATTTTGCTGTTTTCGACCACCTACAAGCAATTTTATGCTGAAAACTAGGCCCACGAGGCGTGTTTCTTCTCCCACCGCCTATCCCTTTTCCCCCTTTCCCCCCTAGATTTCCGATTTCGGGAGGGGGAATTCCCCCTTTTCCCCACCCCTGGATCCGCCAGTGAGTCCACAGTTGTCCCTATAACATACTAAAAGCCCCCTAGAATCGATAAAGTTATTTTTCGAGATAACTCTGCAAAACTTTTTCCGTAATGTTAAAAAACCGGTTTTTGCGAATTTTCTCAAAAAACTCTAATAGAAAGCCCAAAAAGAGGGTCCATCCACGCAAGAGCTCGTCGAGACGAATCGAATGGTACCAAAATGGTCCGGATTGGACCAAGATTTGACCCCAAAATCTTGTGACCAAATTTAGGCACCCTAGAATGATCAAAGAAAAAAATTAAGGAAAAATTTGCAGGTGGCTGCAAAAAAAAGGTGAATATGTGACGCTATTTTGTTAAAGTCCAGTTTGAAAAAGAGGGGGTATTAATCAAGGCACGCCTCAAGCCACTTACGCTTTGTAGCTGATCAACTTCAGTTTGAACAAACCGTGTATAAAAACTGAACCAAACGCAGCAACACGTCACATATTTGGCATTTTTTGTGTTCGCGTGCATAGGAAGGTGCAGTGGCAATTATTAAGACCTACACACAATGCACTCACATATGCCGCATGACCGAATGACACTTGGTTGTGAGACAGACAGGAAGGACCCCATGATCTTGCACATGGAACACGATGCACGCGCAGGCTCGCACGCACGCATGCACGCAGCACGCACGCAAGCACGCACATGCACGCACGCACAAGATGTAAAATGGTGCATGGCACTATGCAAACGTTGTAGTTCATCATTGGGTGAAATGCCAAAAGGTGAATGACAAATGGTGCCAGTAAAGTATGTATGCCTACACATCACTAACTGTGGTGACAACCCACATGTCACAAATGTTAGCAGGGTGCCGATTATTTATCGAGGAAGTTTGGCTGTGCCAGGTCCATGCTAATGGCCAATGGCAACGCATTGTCCGAGAGAGATGAGATGTGAAAGGGTTGCTGTTGCGTTTTGGCTCGCACAAAAAATGCCAAATATGTGACGTGTTGCTGCGTTTGGTTCAGTTTTTATACACGGTTTGTTCAAACTGAAGTTGATCAGCTGCAAAGCGTAAGTGGCTTGAGGCGTGCCTTAATTAATACCCCTCTTTTTCAAACTGGACTTTAACAAAATAGCGTCACATATTCACCTTTTTTTTGCAGCCACCTGCAAATTTTTCCTTAATACAGTGCTTTTTCATAAGACAAGCATTGATACGCAAAACCTATGCAGGCACGCACGCACGCTCGCACGCACGCACATGCAGACATACAGCAGCAGACCAGAACGCACACATGCCCCAGCGTACCAAAAAAAGCAAATGTAGCGTGTCCAGTGGAATCCCTCAAACGCAGTAGGAGACACGCATCGTATAGAAACGCGCCAAAATCGGTTCAGATAATCAAAAGTTATAGGCGATCAAAAAATCCAAAATCACCCAGGCAAAGAAGTGTGCCGCGCGTTACTTGCAACCGGTCCGATGGACATGCGCGTACGATGGCGCGATCGAAGCGTGTGAGCGTGTGTGTGCGTGCATGCGCATGCAGTTTTGCTCTAGTGCTGCGCCATAGGCGGTACATTATGTGCGTGCGTGCGTGTGCTTGCAGTTGTGCTATATTGCTGCGTTTTGGCACAGTGATGTAAAGTACTAGACGCCCGTAGCGGCCTTCGGCCACTCAGCCACCTACGTAGCAACCCATCTCTGAGTCGGCCACAATTTCGAGCTAGTCCACGTGCCAAGCGCAGCTAACTGGCAATGTCTCAACTGCGATAGCCAATCAGCATGCCATCAAGTCAGTTCGTGTGTCGAGCGCTATTTGTTTGGCGTGCCGACTGGTCCGCATAACGAGCGCGCTAGCTGTTCAGTGGGTCGACTGGTCTGCATGTCGAGCGCTCTTGTTGTTCAGTAGGTCGACTGGTCCGCCTGTTGAGCGCCCCACCTGTTCAGCGTGCCGTCCAGTTCGCCTGTCGATCGCGCTACCTGATCAGCGTGCCATCCAGTCCGCCTGTCGATCGCTCTAGCTGTTCAGTGTGCTGTCCAGTTCGCCTGACGATCGCCCTAGCTGTTCAGTGTTGTCCACTGCGTCCAGGCCGCCTGTCGATCGCCCTAGCTGTTCAGCGTTGTCCACTGCGTCCAGGCCGCCTGTCGATCGCGCTAGCTGTTCAGCGTGCCGTCCAGTCCGCCTGTCGATCGCCCCAGCTGTTCAGCATGCCATCCAGTCCGCGTGACGAGAGTGCTCTAGTGGCTGCGAAGGTCCGCCTGAGTTGGCCGCCATACGCGTCCATCGGTCCTGAGCTGGCGGGCGTGCCGAATCCTTCCGTCTGTCGATCGCCCCAGCTGTTCAGCGTGCCATCCTCGTGACGAGAGTGCTCTAGTGGCTGCGAAGGTCCGCCTGAGTTGGCCGCCATACGCGTCCATCGGTCCTGAGCTGGCGGGCGTGCCAAATCCCTCCACCTGTCGAGCGCCCCAGCTGTTCAGAGTGCCATCCAGTCCGCCTGACGACAGTGCTCTAGTGGGCGCGAAGCTCCGCCTGAGTTGGCCTCCATCCGCGTCCACCAGTCCTGAGCTGGCGGGCGAGCCGAATCCCTCCTTTCTGTTTGCCAGGGCGCCTAGGTCTTTTGCAGTGGTTCGCATTTTTGGAAAGCGTTTTTAGCAACTCTGACAAATGTTGACACTGTTGGCATCATACATGTAACCGGGTTTTTGAAGTGGGGGGGGGTCTGAGAGACTTCTGGGGGGGGTGGGGGGGGGGGCTACTCATATTTGAAGAGGGAGGGGGTCCCAGAAGGGAAAAAAATGTTCCAAAATAGTGTCTGAGTGGCACTTTTCAGTCAAAAATAGGTCAAAAATGCCATAAAATAGGCTATAAATAGCGTTATTTAGCTGTTTTAAGGCCAAAATACACTGAGAAAGGCAAAAAGTTCACTACTTTGTACAATTGTTGGCAAGTTGGAAAACTTCAGGAAAATTCTGGGGGGGGGGTCTGGGGGGGGCTGGGTAGGGGTAAAATTCTGGCTGGGGGCGGGCAACCCCCCCCCCCCCACCCAAGCCCCCCCCCCCCCCCCCCAGTTACATGTATGGTTGGCATACGCCGTTCACATCTGAGACTGTTTCTAGCAATGGCGGGTCGAACGAGTCACATCACATTTTATCCGTGCACGCATGCGATATTGCTGTCGATTTGTTTAGTTTTTAGGATTGGTTGTGTGTCGATGTCGAACGGGAAGTCGATACAGGACGCATCAATTATCGTTGTTTGGACGTGGATGTGGATGCATGCATGTTTGCATAGGTGCACCGTTTTCACTTGTTTTCGCCACTTTCGCCACTTACAGGTTTTTATCGCCCAAACGGCTAGCAAATTTGAAAATGCCGGGTGAGGCCGACTCCATCAAGCCATCGCCCATCCGGATCCGTCGAGCCGTTTGAGAGTTAGGTTTTCTTGACGCATGCAGGCTTTCTAAGAAACGCGTATCATTGTAACGCGTAAACAAAACATTAGTCGCACCAAAATATTTGTCCTCCTTAAAGTCTTATTTTCGCCAGTTAATATACGCTTTGTATTGGAAAACGAATAGCGTCTGACGAAATGCGGAGCGAGGCCGAGTCGAACGAGCCATCGCCCGTCCGGATCCGTCGAGCCGTTCGAGAGTTATAGCCTGGACGCGGCAGACACGCAGACATACACGGACAACCGCCGGAGTTGTAAGTAGATGAAAATGATCCCTATGACTAGGCGGTCAACTTTCGTGTTTTAACCGGAATGATCCGGCCTACCCACATCGAGTTGTTTGTGAAGCAGCCCATTTGAAGGTGTGCGTGCGTGCGTGCACATCTGCAGTGCCATATTGGTTCGTCGGAGAATAGCGATGTAAAGAATCAAAATGATCTACACGTGCAGGCGGTCAACTTTTGTGTTTTAGCCGAAGTGATCCGACGTACCCACATTGAGATATTGCGATTTTCCCAAAAGTGAAAATATTTTGGTGCGTCGGAGCGCGTCGGCACTAAGGAATGAAATGTTCCCCACCAATCGGTGATCAACTTTATTATTGACCTCAAAGCCATCCGAGCTAACCACTCCGAAATATCGCCGATTTTTATGAATTTCCCAAGAGTGTAGACATATTGGTGCGTCTTGGGTGACTAATTTTTTCAATGGGGTCTATTCCAGGTCATGGCGATCAATTTTCTCCTTTATAGCTAAACTCTAAGAACACGGGTTTAAGCGCCTATAGAGTAAAAATTTTTCCCAAAAAACACGACTATGTCCGAGAAAAATCGTCAAAATGGACCATAGCTACACATTGCCATGGCCTAGAGCCGAATGCTTTGGGCCACAAGAATCCCATCATGAGCCGCCAACACCTGCAAAGTTTCATGCCCATCGAGAGTATCGTTCACGAATGGCGGTCCGAAAACCTGGCAGAGAACACGAAAAAAAAAGGACGCGCTTTTGAAACATTTTTGGAACCATTGACCCCCTACAGTAAAACAAGGAAACGCGTTATGTCGCGTTCGATGCCCCAGAAGAAGGCGGTTCATTTGAGCCATAACGCGACGAAATCCGTTCAGGCAATCAAAAGTTATAGGCGATTGAAAATTCGAAAATGCGCACTGAACAAGTGGTCACATATTAGGGTTGTACGCTGACGCGTACACCCTGATTAAGGAAAAATTTGCAGGCGCCTGCAAAAAAGGTGAATATGTGACGCTCTTTTGTTGGAGACCAGTTTGAAAAAGAGGGGTATCAATTAAGGCATGCCTCATTTATGTATAGCCACTTATGCTTTGCGGCTGATCAACTTCAGTTTGAACAAACCGTGTATAAAAACCGAACCAAATGCAGCAACACGTCACATATTTGGCATTTTTTTGTGTTCGCGTGCATGGAAAGGAGCAGTGGCAATTATAGGACCTAACTGGACTGGAACACCCTGCATTCACATACGTCGCATGACTAAACGCCACGTGGTTGCGAGACAGGCAGGAAGGACCCCAGGGTCTTGCACATGGACCACTATGCAGACGTACGCACGCACGCAAGCACGCACGAACGCACGCACGCACGCACGCACGCACGCAAACACGTTGCATAGGAGCAGTGCGTTATTGGGTGAAATGCCAAAATGGGAATGACGAATGTAGCCAGTACAGCCAGCCAGCCAGTATGTATATACCTACACATCACTAACTGAACTGTAGTGGCAATCCACATCTCACAAATGATAGCAAGGTGCTGATTATTTATGAAGGAACTTTGGCTGTGCCAGGTCGATGGTAATGACCAGAGATAGATGAGATGTGAAAAGATTGCTGTTGCGTTTTGGGTGAGTGAGATGGCTCACACAAAAAAAATGCCGAATATGTGACGTGTTGCTGCGTTTGGTTCGGTTTTTATACACGGTTTGTTCAAACTGAAGTTGATCAGCCGCAAAGCATAAGTGGCTATACATAAATGAGGCATGCCTTAATTGATACCCCTCTTTTTCAAACTGGTCTCCAACAAAAGAGTGTCACATATTCACCTTTTTTGCAGGCGCCTGCAAATTTTTCCTTAATACAGTGTTTTTTTGTAAGACAAACATCGATGTGTAAAACCTATACAGGCACACGCACGCACGCATGCAGGCATGCACGTACACATGCATGCACGTACGCACCCACGCACGCATGACATATGTACCAGGTATGACATATGTCGCATGTTCGGTAGAATCCCTCCAGTGCAGTAGTAGCATAGGTGTAACTGGGAATTGGAGGGTGGGTTCGGGCACTTTCGGGGGGGGGGGTGGTGGGTGGGGTGAAAATCTGGAGGAGGGGGGGGGGGGGTCTGGGCAGAAAAAAATGGGCAATTTTTGGTCTATTTTTAGTCAAAAATACACTGTAAAAGCCTGAAAATAGGTACTTTTTTTTAGGCGAAATACACTGTAAATAACGCAAACTAGACACTTTTGGGGTCATTCTTGCTCAAAAACACTGTACAAAGTGCATTTATTTAGCAATATAGTATGTAGTAGAAAGTTTTCAAAAAGTCTGGGGGGGGGGGGTTGGGTGGGGTTTCGCACGAACCTGGGGGGAGTATTGGGGTGTCCGGTTAGGGTCGAAACCAGCAAGTGGGAAGGAGGAAACTCCCCCAAACCCCCCCCCCAGTTACAGGTATGAGTAGGAGACACTCATCATATAGAATGTGAGCATGTGGATTGAAAATAGGTACACATGTATTTTTCATTGACCAAAGTTGTGCACAACTAATTGTCATGCAAATGACACAAAGCAGGATAACCTATCAGCAAATGGCACAGCATGCAGAGAAACTACAAACAGAAGCCACTGCGGATAATTGTGTGTGTGCGTGCGTGCGTGCGTGCGTGCGTGCGTGTGCAGTTGTGCTATATTGCTGCATCGTAGCATAGTGATGTAAAGAATCAAAATGATCGCTATAACTAGGCGGTCAACTTTTGTGTTTTAGCCGAAGTGATGCGACGTACCCACATCGAGTTTTTTTTCTGAAGCAGCCCATTTGATAGTGTGCGTGCGTGCGTGCAGATCTGCAGCGCCATATTGGTGCGTCGGAGCTTAGCGGTGTAAGGAATAAAATGATTATTACACGTGGAGGCGGTCATCTTTTGTGTTTTAGCCGAAGTGATCCGAGCTACCAATATCGATATTTATCGATTATCTCGGAAGTGAAAATATTTTGGTGCGTTGGAGCGTGTTGGCTCCAAGGAATGAAATGTTCAACATCAAAGGGCCATCAACTTTAGTATTGATGTTTAGGTCATCCGACCTAATCACACCGAAATATCGCCAATTCTCGTTATCGGTATAATGGTGGGAGGCATTTTGGTGCATCCAATTTGGTCCACTTGCTGAAACTGGTCAAGATCACGTCTGGGCGATCAACTTTCCCCATTATAGCAAAGCTCTGCGATGCACCATTAAAGAGCCTATAGGGCACGGAACTTTCGGCTGAAATTTTTAATTGCTGATATCTCATTATCAGTGATGAAGTTTTAGGTTCAGTGGCTTGGCATAGACTTCCCATAAGAAACTGTTCAAGGAAATCAAAAAAAATTGGGGGTTAATTGGGCACTTTTTCGAGATTTACTCTTGGTGGAAACCACCCCCAAAAAACGACTATGTCCGAAAAAACGCATAAAATCGGCGATATCTCGAGTTTGGTAGGACGCAGAGACGATTCCTTTGGTACGCAAAATTGCCATCATGGTTCGCTTACACATGCCAAGTTTCATTCCAATTGCCCACGCCACTAGCGAGTGGCGCTCCAAAAACTGGGAGGAGAACACGAAAAAAAAGACACTTTTCGGGAACATTTTCGGGCGTACCCCCTTAACGCGCAGCAATACTGCAACGCGCTGTGGCACGTACGGTCCCCCGATGAGTGCGCTTCTTTTGACCCATAACGCGCCGAAATCGGTTCAGCCAATCAAAAGTTATAGGCGATCAAAAATCCGAATTCTCGCGCGCGCAAGTTGTCACATACATATTAGGGTTGTACGCTGACGCGTACACCCTGATACATGAATTTTTTTTGTAAAAATAGGTTTGAAAAAATACGCGCCCAACTCTACTTCGCAGTGACCTCAATTACTTGCAAGAGTGTGGGACGTGCCTCAGTCCAGTGCCGCAACACAACGCTGCGTCCTCTGCCACTTTCTATTCCACTTCCACTAGGAGTGCATGAGCTCGCTGGGAAAGGTCGCCTCTTACGCTCTGTTACCATCTACTCACAATCACAACTGCATTGTAGGGCTCGCACGACGCTGGTTGGCTACAGTAGTCTGCGGATTGGGTGTCAACACGATCTGAGGATGAATTTCACTATGAAAAGGAATTGGTTGTTCCGCCTCGACGACAGCGGCCGTCTCTGCAATCGATGACCTTCAGATGGCGTCCATGAAACAGAGCTGCCATTTGCCGTTAATTGGCAGAAGTCCAGCTGTCAGTGCCACCGCTTTCTGCGTGACGCTCTTCATGTTGCACGTCGTCTGCTGAACAGTGAGCCATCTCTCTCTCTCTCTCTCTCTCTCTCTCTCTCTCTCTCTCTCTCTCTCTCTCTCTCTCTCTCTCTCTCTCTCTCTCTCTCTCTCTCTCTCTCTCTCTCTCTCTCTCTCTCTCTCTCTCTCTCTCTCTCTCTCTCTCTCTCTCTCTCTCTCTCTCTCTCTCTCTCTCTCTCTCTCTCTCTCTCTCTCTCTCTCTCTCTCTCTCTCTCTCTCTCTCTCTCTCTCTCTCTCTCTCTCTCTCTCTCTCTCTCTCTCTCTCTCTAGTCCACAACATCACCAACGCTTGTGCTGATCTCGCGCGCTGAGCTTCCGGCCTTCTTCAGATGCCGACGCTTGTCCAAGTGCCAGTCGAGTTCTCGCGCAGTCGACGTTGACGGACCTACGACAACGGAGCTGTAGAGGGAGGGTGCATATCGATATGGATAACGCGGCGGCTGGATATCGAGGGTTTCAAGAGGGGTGGGACTTTCAAAAGGAAAGCACATTTTTGTCAGTTTTTAGTCACAATAGAATAAAAACGCGAAATGCATACCGCACTTTGCGTATACTTGTTTGCCAAACAACTAGGTAACGAGACAACTCACTCACTGTACCACCGATGAAACTGCGGAGCGCCGCGAGCCGAGGCTGAGATGGCAATAGAAATTCTTCAATTGGTTGACTGGAGAAGTGGCGCCGAGCAGTCAGTCAGCCAGCGAGAGCGAATCAAGAAACCGGTCCACGCAGGCAGCCAGCATCGTTGGGATTCCTTCAACTCGCGTGACAGCCCGGAGCAGCCAACCGACGCGTACTGCCAATTCATTCTCCAAGGGGCGCGCGTCTCCGATTGATTTGCCTTGCGCGTACATTGTCAGGCAATTGTGTTAAGTCTTTCCGTCCGCACTTGCGCCCAGCCACCCGCTACACTTTCCCGAGACAATCGCACACGCACAACTCACTCTGCTTGACTAAAATGCGCAGAATTGAATCACGTTGCGTCTTCTACCGCCTCCGTTCTTGAAAGTGACAGAAGAATTTCGCAGTGCGCATTTCGCGAAGTGACAGAGCATAGCGGACCGACCACGGGCAAGTGGGGCATTAGCGCGACACTGAGAACGAGAACCACAAGTCCCTCCATCAACGATTTCGATAGCGACCAGTGGCGCGCATAAGTGTAACTGGGGGGGGGGGGGGGGGGGGGGGGGGTTTGCCCCCGCCAGGTCAAAAGTTGCCCCTCCCCACCCCCCCCACCCTCCCCCAGAATTTTTCGAAAGTTTTCCAACTTGTCTACAACGGTAAAAAGTAGTGTATTTTTCGTCTTTTTCAGTGTTTTTGCCAAATAACGCTATTTATAGCCTATTTTAACCTATTTTTGACCAAAAAGTGCCTA